>PVIU01004495.1:54002-126051 GCA_004026605.1 Ondatra zibethicus | reverse complement strand
AACAGCAGGGCAGCGCAGGGAAGAGAGGGAGAAGCATTCCAGCATCTGGAACAGAAAACCCAACACTGGTGCTAACGCTGGCTGCTCAAGTCTTCCACAAACAGGAACACAATGAGACAGCGGTGCCTTGTGCCAGCACTTACAGCAGCTGGTACTCCTCACTGTCCATCGCCAGGGCACAGAAAGTTGCCTATAACTCTGGTAAAGACAGCTACACTGTGCAGAGCTATGCTGTTACAAAAGGAATTCCATCCAGACCCTGAGAGCTGGAAAACCCAAGAGGGCCAAGGCGAAATCTAAACGGGACTGGGCTAGAAGCACAGAGGCATCCAAACAATGCGTGGTCACAATGGCCGCCTCTCTATGTGTCTCTCTCCAGGGATGGAGCAGAGGTTGATGGGTAAAAGCAGTTAATCTGGGTCTTTCCTATAATGCGCATCCATTTGAAGGCACACGTCTGAACAAAACACTGATAAACACGACCCACATCCATGCACTACAGGACAAGTCCCATCTGAGGTGAAAACAACCATTCACCACCTAAGAGTTCATTCAAAGACAACCACACATCAAGGGTGTTTATGTTCTCAAGTCTCCAGACTGCAGGAGAGAACGGTAGGTAAGGTTCCTCCTCAGAGCCTGGCTTTGTAGAAGGGAAACAAAAGTGCTGTCATTTTGTCAATTTCATGGGACTTGTAAAGCACAAATAAAAACATACAGCCACCCAAGACCTGCAGTCTCACGCCACTGTCTAAACAGAGCAATGACACTGTAAGCCGCTCGAAGGCCTCTCCACACGGCGGCTTTAGTCCTAACACCAAACAGAGGAACCGACCCAAATCCACATCTGAGGACATTAATGAATTCGGGTTCATCCACACAGGGAAATTCGACACAGCGGCAGAAAGAAAGGAACAAACTGCTGGTACAGGCAGCATTATGGAGGGAGCCAGAGGAGCTGAGCAGAGAGCCAAGGACACGAGAAACAGCCACTGGCCACCATATGAAGGCCAAGGATGGGCAAAAACCAACAGGATGATGCACAGTAGGGGACCAAGGAGGGCAGTGAGGCTGGGAGCACAGCTTAGAAGTGGCCTACCATGTGCAAGGTCTTGGGTTCAATTCCCAACATCACCAGAAGGAGAAAGGAGAACAGGGCAGAAAAGAACTGTCTGTGGGTTCTAGTGGTCTGTTCCGGATGCTGATGGAACAAGCACACACAACTGTCAAAACCAATCGAGCTAACCACTCCCACTCCAGCTCTGCAAGGCACTACACGCAAATGACATCTAAAAACTGCTTGGGAGGAAAACCACCAACATGCAGAGCAACATAAAACAGCTCAACTGACATGCTGTGGTACATACGAGAGTGAACACAACAGGCTTCTGTGCACCACCAAGCCCAGCGTTCTGACCCTGGTGTGCAGGGCTGAGCTGAGCTCAGGAACCACAGGGTCCTCAGCAATACAATCAAACTACAAGCCCTGTGCTGGAGAGGCAGCACTCCATGGGTAGCAGCAACAAGAACACAGCCACAACAAAAACAGGCGAGGAGGTGGATGCCCTTCCCAGCAGCAGAGCGTCTGCCAGGAAGTCGAGAGAAAACACAGGACCTCTGAGGAGAAAACCCCAGGCCTTCCTGAAGAAGCCCACCCTAGAGACAGTCACAATGTCTGCCCTTCTCAGCCCACTAAGAAGCCGGGTATCATGAGGGTGAGTAATGGCTATGCTAGGGCTTGGCAGGAGCAACGAGCATTCTGGGGCTTCCCTATCAACACCTGTGAGAACTGCCTGCCCAGGTCCCATCTCTTCTTCCTGGACTCTTTCTTGACTCCAAGACAGGAAGTCAGATGGGTCCCTTGCAGCACCTGTATCACCAACCAAAACTACTTTCTGGTGTAGGAATTTTTTTTGTATTTCTGTTATTTTCATTGGTTAAATAAAGAGACTGCCTTGGCCTTTTGACAGGACAGCCCTTAGGTGGGCAGAGTAGACAAAACAAAATACTGCAATGACGCCATGTTTCTCCGGCCCAAGATGGACACTAGTTAGACTCATGCCGGTAAGCCACATCCTCGTGGTGATACACAAATTACTAGATATGGGTTAGTTTAAGATATAAGAGTTGGCCAAAAAGAGACTAGAACTAATGGGCCAGGCAGTCATTTAATTAATACACTTTCTGTGTAATTATTTCGAGTTAAACTAGCCAAACAAACAAAAGCAGGGAAAAACGAAACAAGGAGCCCACACTCCTTTTTACTACAACTTTCTCCACAAGATTAATCTGCAACATTCAGGAATAGAAAAAGAAACTGGGAAATGGAACCAGGGGTTAGCCATGGGGTGGCACAGGGGTTCTGTGAAGACATTAAAGGAAATTTTTATACACTGTCCCCAAGTCTGTAGGTATGACTACAATTTCAATGAAATACATGCTGGTTTTCAATAGGATCTGAGGCACCTTGGGCTGTGCAAGGAGTCATTATTTTATGTATTGCTAAGGGAACAAATGCTTTCTCATATGGGATTTCTACATGGTATTCAGTAAAGCTACTCAATAAAAGCTAAGCTCAGATGATTATCGTCCTTACAGGTAAGAGAAAAAAAAAGGTCCTTGGGCTGCCTAACCACTCCACCACTTCCTGAAAGGCCCAGAAGTGTCGCGATGCTGAGCGGTCACTTGGGCTGTGCTGTGGCACAGATGAATGGAGTGGCATCTCCTCTATGTGTCCTGGTCTCTGATTCTAAAGCTAACAGTGAAACTCAGGACTCAGTCTCCACAGGAGGACCTCACGGCCACTAACTATACACCACACAAGCAATGACAACAATGTCAAGACCATCTGTCAGACTAAATGTTAACAGTATCCCAGTCTCAGAAGTGTTCGTGTGGGCTAGGGACCTGGCTCAATGGAAGAGCAAACCTCTTAGCAGGCAGCAGACAACACCAAAGCAGAGAGGAGACAGGCTATAAGGCAGATCAGAAGCTCAGACAGAAGAGACACTAAACAGAATGTAAGAGACATGTGCATGAGGAAGTCTCTCAGATTCCAACTCCACCCCGAAGAGAAGAGGTGGGAAGGGTGAGGCAGAACCAGCATGTGAAGCAGAACTGATGAAAAGATCAAAGAGGCCAGATAGGATGAGCCACACAAAACAACATCTTACCAATTCAAGAAAACTGATGTGGCATGTCCTTCTGTATATATAACCAATATGCTCTTATTGGTTAATAAATAAAGCTGCTTTGGCCTATGGCAGACAGAATATAGCCAGGTTGGAAGAGATATAGATAGAGAATAGGCAGAGTCAGGGAGACACCATGTAGCTACTGAAGGAGAAGGATGCCCAGAACCTTTACTGGTGGCCACAGCCTCAGGGCAATCCATAGATTAATAGAAATAGGTGAATTTAACTGAAGAGCTAGCTAGGAATACGCCTAAGTCATTGGCCAAACAGTGCTGTAATTAATATAGTTTCTGTGATTACTCGGGTCTGACCGGTCGGGAAACTAATAAGCAGTATTGGCTTACAGAAAACCAAAGGAAAGAGCTTTGAAATGAGCCCATGAAGGGTGTTGTCAGCGCAATATTCAATGCTAAGGACTGGATGCAGCTCACGGTAGAGTACAGTGAGACTCACAGCCAAAATTTCACCAGAAAGGACAGAGTTTACAGATGAAAATACCTTGAAACTGAGAAAAAGTCAAGTACACCAAATTCTACACACAACAAAATTATCCTTCAGAACTTAAACAGAAACAAAATAGGAACATTTTCCAGACAAAGGATAAATAATTTGTTGCCCATAGTCTCACCCTAAAAAGAGTATTTTTCAAGAAGTTTCCAAAAAGTTCCAACCAAACATTTTCAAGTTGGAAGACCATGAGCCTAGATAAGACAAAACACAGGAGAAATAGAGCTAAGGCAAGAGGCAGGCTGCTGGCTGCATCGAGCTACAGCCTGTGACAGTGAAGCCGCACAGCAAGGTAAAGTGTTTTCAGGTTACTGCACCATTTAGACAATAGCAGAAGTTTGTGTACCTGTGCACTGTGTGCATGTGTGCGTGTATGTGTGTGTGTGTGGTGTGTGTGTGTGTGTGCATGTGTGTGAGCATGTGCACGTGTGTACATGAGTGTGTCGTGTGCGCCCATGCATACACATAGAAACCAGAGGATGCCAGGCATCCTGCTCTGTCACTCTCTGCCTTATTCCCTTGAAGCAGGATCTCTCCAGCCCCACAACCCTGCTGTCTCTGCTTCTCATAGCACTAGGGTTATAGCACATACAACCACACCTAGCTTCTTCCTTGGCTTCTAGGGGTTTAGAAGAATCAGAACCACATTTGCACAGTGAGTACCTTATGCACTGAGCTATCTTCCCAGATTCAGTGGAGACCCTGTCTCAAAACAAATCAAAAATATAATAAAGTAGAAAGTGACTAAGGAAACCATCTGCACACATCCCAAAATAAATAAATGTAGGTTTTATATTATATTAATTTTATCCAAGTTCTAAAACATCTCCACATAGGTAGTTGGCCCAGCACTATGGTGACCTCCCAAGCATGTAGACACCTCCATGACACATGGGTCCTCTACAGTATGAAGTCAGACGGCACAGGAAGAGCGCATCCCCTACGATACGCCACTCACCTCCCCCATCAGCACTTTCTCATTCAGCTGGGGATAATTTTCAGCTTTCACAGTGGCATGCAGTGAACATATGGGGACTCCCTTCGGCACTCCCAAACTCAGCCTTCAGTGCCTTCTGCTTCCTGACTGTCAGCACCTCCAGCTGTACCCTGGCACCTGTTCTTCAGGGCCATGTGACCAGGCACTCTGGACCACAGACAAAGGTTCACTTCTGAAGCCCACCCCAAGAAGAAATGCGCTGGTGCCAGAGAGATGGATGGGCTACAGTCTTAGTCCTCAGCAAGCATTGTGTCTTTGTCCAAATCTGTACACACAGAAACAGTGACTTCATCAGTAGAAGAGTGGTAAGAGAGAGGCTTGGGAGGAAAAAAATCAAGGCCTCTTCCACTGCAAAAATAGCAGGCCTCGAGCAGGTCATTAGCAGCAGAGGTGGGAAGGCGCCTGATCTCCAAGACACCAGAGACAAGGAGACAGGAAGCAGGATGAGTACATAGGGATTCTCTGAGGCACAAAGCTCCAGAGTGGCAATGGGAGTCTCCTAGTGTGGCTGAGGCACCAGTACCTCAGAGTCCAAGGAAGGAGGGCTAAACCTCAAGCATCTCCCCGGCACTGGGGCTAACGAGCCACAAATTAGCCTTCCTCTTTCTTCTCCTTCATCTTTTCTTTTTTTTTTCCCCCCCAAGACAAGGCTGTCCTTGACTCACTCTGTACACCAGGCTGGCCTCAAACTCAGAGATGTGCCTGTCTCTGCCTCCTGAGTGCTGGGATTAAAGGCGTGCGCCACCATGTCCACACCGGCTTCCATTTCCACTTTCAATCTTAAAGGAATGAAGAAGTAACATGGCAGGATTAGAGAAAGGGATCAGAGAAGGCCAATGTTCATCTGGGCAGACCAAAACCAGAGTCTGCACATCCTGTTCTCCCCACCTTCTGCACCAGTGTAAAGACGGAAAGGCCAGCACACTGCAGAGGGCAAAGGGCAAACCCTCAGGCCTGATACAGCATTGGGGGGGGTGTACCACCGAAGGCAGCATGAGCTCCACAGTCCACTCTCCTCTAAAAGACGGCAGCTGTGCTCTCCCTTATTAGCTACAATAAGCACTCACTTAGCAGCTCAGGTTTGTGAGTTTGGAAGTGGTTTTTAGGTATTAGTTCCACATCCAGAAGGCTGTTGCAACATCATGGCCTTTGGGAACAGGGCAAGACAGGAAGTGTGTGGGCAGGGCTGACTAAGAAGCCGTTCAGCTGAAGAGTATCCATAAGAATTTTCCCTGAGCACAGTCCGTGGAAAAGCTGTCAGGCAAGAAGAGAGAAAAGACGAGGAGGAAAGACGCAGGATGGAGCATGGTTAATGCCAGAGCAAAGATACAAGCAAACACTTGTCCTGGGCATAATCACTAACATCTGGGCAGGAAACAGCTAAGGGAAACCATCACAACACAATGGTTAACCCCACGACAGTCAGAAGACATATCTACACCATCTTACAAATTTAATGAGGACAGGGCAAAGCGCCTCACACAAGATTTTGAATCATGTCAACAGTGAGTCAGCCAGCTACAATTTGCCTGTGGCTAGGAGTCCTCATTTGCAGTTTGTCACAGAAACACAAACAGGTGGATGATGCCCAACCTTTGGCTCCACAGAGAATCAAGCCATGCTGAGAAGGAGAGAAAAGGCTGCCAGCAACACCAGAGCATGGTGCAGTCTAGCATGACAGCAGCTAGGGGTGACAGCGCCCCCATGACAGGACTGTGTCCAGATGAGCAGTATTGTCAGATCAAAACCTGAGTCCCCAAGCTGGGGTCACTGCAGAGTGACAGTTGGACCCATCAGTCTACTCCACGATGATCCCCAGCACATTCCATTCTCCTCCGGTTGTCCATGCCTGACTCTGAAGATCCCTGGGAAGGCAGAGCACACTGACTGCTGCCCGCACCGGAGTCCAGCACATCGCACTCTAAATCCAGTGCAGAATTCCGGGTGGGGCCAGGGAGGAGTTCTAGCACTATCTCCTCCATCTGCCCCTCAGAGCAGAGGCAGGAATCTATGGAAAGAGGAGCAGTCCAAGAAGAGCTACAGGCCCACCCTCGAGGGTGCAGGCAGAGGGACGACGGAGCTTTCTCCAAGGCAGGCACTCACAGTTCACTGAGCAGCCATGTGTGGCCCCTCAAGCTTCCCATCAACCAGCAACTTAAGGGAGGAGGCACAGAAGTGCAGGTACAAGCAACCCTAACTGCAACCCACAGACACACAACATACACAAGTACTGGGCTCTAAAAACAACACCTGTACCTAAACCACCACAGGACAAGTCTGTAAATCAACATAGAAAGAAAAGTGTCAGCACTAGGCAGGCAGATCTCTAAGTGTGCGGTCAGCCTGGTCTACAAAGAGAGTTCCAGAACTGCCAGGGTTACTACACAGAGAAGCACCCTTCAAAAAAAAAAAAGCAAACCTAAAATCAAAACCAAAAAACTAACAAAAAAAAATTGGAAGGAAGGGAAAAAAAAGAAGGAAAACAGCTGTCCCTGGCCATCTCATCAGCTCCAGTTCACAAGGCCTGTGTGCAGTCCAAGTGTACAGCCCTATCACCAAGGTAGCAATGGCTGCTCTTGGAGGAAGAACCAGCCCAGGAGCCTTGGTTTGCTGAAGAGTCCACTGCTTGGCAGGAAGATCGATAAGAACATGTGTCATCTGTTGACTACAAACAGCTCCACTGTCAGACACAGGGACAATGCCCTGAAAAGGAGCTGGGACCTAACTCCTGCCTGAAGTGAGCACAGTGCATGGCTGCACACGGTTCCTAAGAGCCCATGGTGGCTGCGCAGAGCCTGAGGCCATTCCTGTTGGTCCAGATGAGAAGGGGCTATGCCTATAGCAAAGGGCATTCCCCTCTGAGGATGCCTGCCCCGACAAGTGGGCCCATTCAATGGTCACCTCAGCTCCCTGCCAACTGCACCAGGTGCACCAAAGCTCCTTGCCTCTGAAACAACACTGGCTTTTCCCTCACTCTTCACAAAACTAATTTTATAACCTACAGTTATAAGGCAAAGTCTTAAATTTAACAAGAACTAAATATTCCATCAGTATCAAACTGATAAGTTATTTAGAAAAGGGCTCGATGAAAATACATCATGAAAATACAGCCCAATACAGAGCCCGGGAGCCTCTAGAAATGAAATCACAGTGGTTTCTCTAAATTCTTTCCTGAACCAAAATCACCTTTATCCAAGTATTTGATTTTGAATCATCACAGACAGAAAGGTCAGGAGGAAATGTGGGAGCTTCGGCACTAGTGAGGACACAGGCAATGTGCCAAGCACCACTGGCATTACAGGTTACAGTCATTTCTTGGCGCCTCTGCTATGGAGATTAACACAGCCGTCTATTCCCACCCACACCAACGCGTGGAAGCTCCTGGGATTTCAGCAGATATGAATGGAATGACCTCACTGCAGACTGCCCGGCCTCTGCGAGCGGTGCGATGAAGCATACAGAGGAAGGGAAAACTGAACCGAGGGTCTTTCCATCAGAGGTCCTGGGATTTAACAGCATCCCCATTGTTTGCTGCAGATGGCACATCAACCTCTCTTTATTACTGCAGAAGCACAAGAGCTCTGTGGAGTGCAGTAAAGCAGGGCGTGTTTAGCTCTGCCATGTTACAAAGGATCCTGATTTACAGCTGGGGACCAGGCACCTTGCAGCACACATCTGAGCCGGGTAATTACCTCTTGTTCTGTGCAAACTCCTGCCTGCAGCATGAAGTCTGCACTACTGAGAGGCTCTCCATTGAAGTCAGGCTCCTTCTCGCCCCTCCTCTCATAGGAAGGTATCTAAGCTGAGAAGCAGACGATGCACCACAAGCTCTTACAGCCCAACCCTGCATTTGACATTCTCCAGCCAGAGGCTGTTTCTACAATGGAGGAGTCCCCCTAATGGCATATATCAAGAAACTCTGAGGCACTTCTACCACACCTAAAACTGAATGCATCAGTTCTGGATTCAAGAAGAACTAGTCAGTATTTATGGCTGAAGTAGAGCATCCTGGATGTAGAGAGAGACAAACAGCCTCTTGTTAAGCTGCAGTTCCCCTGGGTGCAACAACCCAACTAGAACCCACTTGTGTCTTACACTGACATCTCCTGAGCATCCTGGAGTCCTGAACCATTTCCACCTCAAACCCATTCGTTGTTCAGGTCTGTGTCCCCAACTCGACACCACTTGAAGGCGGCACCCACTGTCCCGGCGCAGCTCCTCCACTGCCGCATCTTACACGTGACTCACTACTGTCCTCATGTCTGCATCATTTATTGCATGTAAATGTGACTTGCCTTAAGTCACAATGCCATGGAACAGATCTGCTCTGGGACAGAGACTTACACTGAAAATGTGCTGGAAAGATGGCTCAGCAGTTAGGAGCACTGGCCAGGCTCACATGGCAGCCCCCAGCCATCTGTGCCCTCAAGTCCATCTGAGCTCAGAGGGCACCACATGCACATGGTGCGCAGACACATGCAGGCAAAATACCATACACAAAAAATAATTTAAGAGAAAGGAAACAAGCTAGGTGTGGTGATGCACACCTTTAATCCCAGCACTTGGGAGGCAGAGACAGGCAGATTGTAAGTGGAAATTGCTTATTCATTTCCTGAATGCTCAAACCCAAATAATCAGACAGAAACTATATTAATTACAACACTGTCTGGCCAATAGCTTAGGAGTATTTTTAGCTAGGTCTTACATCTTAAATTAACCAATTTTTATTAATTTATGTATCACCACAAGGCTGTAGCCTACTGGTAAGGTTCCAGTGTCTCTCTCTTTTGGCAGCTACATGATTCCACCTGCTCTCTCTGTATCTCTACCAGTCTGGCTGTATTCTGTCCTACCATAGGCCAAAGCAGCTTCTTTATTAATCAATGGTAAAAAAACATATTCACGGCACACAGAGGGGAATCCCACATCATCTCCCCTTTCCTGTCTAAATAAAAAGGAAGGTTTTAACTTTAACATAGTAAAATTACATATAACAAAACAGGTATCAAGCAAGAATTACAGTTACAGTGTATCTAATTTACTTTTTATCATACCAAAGGAAACTATAACTATATGTCTTGAACTCCATCAAAGACCCCAGAAAGATATAATATTACCTAAGTAACCCACATCAGCAGATCTCTGTGAGTTCAAGGCCAGCCTGGTCTATAGAGTGAATTCTAGGACAGCCAGAGATACACAGAGAAACCTTTCTGAAAGAAAGAAAGAAAGAAAGAAAGAAAGAAAGAAAGAAAGAAAGAAAGAAAGAAAGAGGGAAGTTTCCTACTTTAGAAGATTCTGTTCACTGTCTGCTAGTGTGAACTAGCTAACACCCAATTTCATGCCAAACTATGTGACTAATAAAGTTGGCAAAAAAACACACACACGTGGAATAAACGTTATTAATATGCTGAAATCTTACTGTGTAACCTGAATGATTACCTCCTTGTAGACTAATTCTCTAAAAGAAGAGAACAACAATTAGAGCAGCAGAGACTCCGAAGGAACATCAGAAGATCTGAAGCGAACACGCTATAAACACACAACTGGAGGTTTGAGTGTCATGGTCTGATATACCCTATTCTAGGCAAACAAGCAATGGTGCAAAGACGACCCAGCAAAGGCCGGATCAGCAGAGTCAAAGGCAGGTCCTCTCCATGCACTGAACAGAAGCTAACAAGGCCACTCCACCCATGCTCCCTTCAGCACTGCAAAACCTTCAAGGAAACCATTCTTTCACTGGGACACTGGCATCTCAGTTACTTTTAAGGGAATCTCTCCAATCCTAACCCAACTGCCAAATGAATTACACTCTTTGTATAAAAACCACCAGAAATAACACGTTTGAAAGACAAAAAGCAAACCCCTGAGAACCTGTCTTCAAAAGGAAAAAGGCTCAAATGTTAAAACACGAAGATTCAGAACTCTCTCCAAATGATTAAGAACCTCACCACCAAATGCTACCACATAAATTACCTAAGAGCATTGCTACAGACCAGAAGAAGTGTATTTGTGACTATTCTCTTACTTGAAGAATGTAAATAATGTACAAGAGACACCTGGGTTCCAGCTCTGTGAATAAATAACTGACAAGTCAGCCGCTTAGGTTCAGTGGTGAAGCTCTGAAAACCCTTTGTTTCTGTCATGCTTACAGCTAAAAGGTGAAAGCAAACTGGTCAGATCCTTAAGAGGTGCACGGCTAGGGCAACCCGCTCACCACGACTGCCTCCTAACACACCTGTAGGTGATTCCAGAATCATGCTTCACACAAGGCCGAATACAAAGGCATTTCCATCAACACTTCAAATTCTAATTTCCTCTTAAACTTACTAAACCTTCAAACCAGTTAGTGAGAAAGATAAAGGAAAGAGGTCTTTGGGTTGTTGACAAATAGCTTAGGATCTTGTAAGCAATGCGACACAGTTAACTTCCATGTCAGTTTTCTTCAAAAATAAAAACTACAGAGAGATAAACAACAAAGACATATTAGCTGGCAGCTGACTACACCTAAAAAGACTCTCACCTTCTGTATTAAGGCTAAACACATAATAGGTGTCACCCTCTGAGCGCTAGGTGCGCTCCCCCACCTCTCAACATCTAAGGCAGGAAAGCTCTACCTAGCTGATGTAGAAAAATTATTGAAAATTCATTTTTTGTGCAAAATTAAAATCCTAAAGAACACTTAGCCAGGTGGTGGTGGCGCACACCTTTAATCCCAGCACTTGGGAGGCAGAAGCAGGCAGATCTCTTGAGTTCGAGGCCAGCCTGGTCTACAGGGTGAGTTCCAGGACAGCCAGACAGACAAAGAAACCGTCTTGAAAAATTAAAAACCCTTTCTCTTTTATAAAAGTTTCCTAGAGGAAAGTTTCACCAAATAAACAGAGCACTGTACGGACCACTCACAAGCACCATGCTTCACCATGAGAAGGCTGCACACTGGGTGGCGGTGACAGATGACAGGAGGCCTTGAGGAACAGCACTTACTGGATGACCTGACGTGACACCAAGGTTCTCACTCAGGTTTAAACCAAGGAACCCATGACTGAGGAAGGAAGGGCAAACACAGCCGGCTTACCCTTGGTTGCCAGTTCTCATACTGTTTCTGCAGATTTGCACCGATGGTTTCCAGAGCTTTCTGAGGACCCATAGACAGAGGATCTGTAGAAGCAACAAAAAGAAAATTCAGTAAATTAGCACATCCTCTTTTGGAAAAGCTCTTGCATGGAGCTTCCTCTCCCACAGCGCAGTCACCTTTGGCAAGACACACATCCAGGCCTGTTTTCTCTGTGCTTAACCAGAAGCAGAACTGGTGACACTCTGGCGGGCTCCACAGCCCAGAAGACTGTCCCTGCTAGCTTACTAAATGCTCAGGGCAACCACTCCTGCACTACAGCACCTGCCCTCCTGCCCATCCTTCTGCTCTGCTGCTGCTGCTCACTGTCAGAGGCCCAGCTGAGCTTCTAGTGGGATTTCATATTAGAACTGCAATCCTCCTGTGTGCAGGACTGGAAACACAGAAGGAAGGAGGGAAGGGGGAGGGAGGGAAGGAGGAAGGATATTAGGAAGGAGGGAAGAGGGAAGGGAGTGAGGGAGGGGGAAGGGGAAGGAGGGAGGGAGGGACAGAGGGAGGGAAGGAGGGAGGGAGGGACAGAGGGAGGGAAGGAGGGAGGGAGGGAGGGACCAGAATCAATAGAGAATCACTTTCATCTAGATTATCACTTGCACAAGCATACACAGACACCCCTGGATTTCTGCTTAGTCACTGAGCAGCTTCTACACTAACAACCCTAAGTCTGCAGAGTTCTCACACCTGTCTGTCTCAGGACCCCTTGCCAGTCTTTAAACATCTGATGGCCCCAAAGAACATATGTCTAGATATATACCATATTAGAATATAAGAGCCAGGCAGGAGGATCATAAGTTCAAGGCCAGCCTGTGCTACAAAGAGAATGTTCAAATGAGAGAGAAAAGGAATATTTAATTCATAGAGGGAAAACTATTTTATCTTTCATTCATGTAAACATATTTCATTCATGTAAATATGACAAACTTGGACTGAAGAGACAGCTCAGCAGTTAAATGCACCTGATCCTGCAGAGGACCTGTGTTTATTCCCAGCACCCTAATCACAGTTTACAACCATCCATAGCTCCAGTTCTAAAAAAGCCAATGCCCTCTGACCTCCTGCAGCAGTCATGCATGCAGGACAGGCATACATAGGAACAAAACACTCATATGTATAATATATACAATAATCTTTTTAAGAACTAAATATGATAAATTCACTGTCTTAACATGAATATGACAAAAAATAATTATGATCTCTCCAAAACTTTAGTGAGAAGGGGCTGAAGACATAGCTCTCAGTTGGTAGAATGCTTTGCCTAGCATCCATGAAGCCCTGGGTTCCATCTTCAACACCACAAAAAACAGGCATGGAGGTGTAGGCCTGAAATCTCAGCACCCAGGAGAAAGATCAGAAGTTCAAGGTCATCTTCAGCTATGTAGCAAGTTCCCACCCTGTATGCTCGGTCAAAAGCATTAAAGTTAGCCACATTCGGCCCTGTCAAGCTTCTAAGTGGCCTTGCCATTCCCACACCCAAAGCACTGTGTACTTTCACAATGCTCATGCCATCGTTCATCTTCCCGGGCACATGAATCCTGGGATAATTATGTGAAAGGAACCTCCTAACCAAAGCGTTTCCAGTGCTCAGGGTACAAAAATTTTTTGCTATCTTTGGAACTTGCTCTGTCAAGGGTGAGAGGGAAACTCAATCCAAGGGCTCACCATTAGCCATGATGTGAGCATAGCTGCCAGCAAGGACTATAAGTGGACTTTTGTGGTGAGGAAGGGGGTCAAGACAGAGTTTCTGTGTGTAGTCCTGGCCGGGAGCTGAGATGGCAGGTGTGTGCCAGTACCTCCTGGCTCTGTTTCTTGTTTTGTTTTGTTTAACTGCAAAGGTGTGGAAGAAAGGACAGCAGTCACTTCACCCCTTCAGAAGACTCCAGCAGCTTCACTCAAAGGGTTTTTCTACCATCAATCAGAAAAGTCAAAGGCTGAGCAAACTGTTTCTATGGGAACATAAAAGTCCCCACATCCAGACAAGGCAAAGACAACAACAACAACAAAAAAAAAAAAAAAAAAAAAACAAAACCCAAACAACTCTACCCAGAGAGAGCTTAGTTCCCCTGGGGTTAACCGCAGAACCTCATGGACAACTGCAGCACCGAAGCAAAGTCTCCCTGTATGCTATGCAAAACTCATATTCACAGACAAACATCACTAAAAGGCTTTTCGTTATAAAAATAAATCTTGGGCTGGGTGGTGGTGGCGCACGCCTTTAATCTCAGCTTTCGAGAGGCAGAGGCAGGCGGATCTCTGTGAGTTTGAGGTCAGCCTGGTCTACAAAGCAAGTTCCAGGACAGGCTCCAAAGCTAGAGAGAAACCCTGTCTCAGAAAATCATGGATGGATGGATGGATGGATGGATGGATGGATGGATGGATGGATGGATGGATGGATGATGGAAGCTCAATCAATCAAATCAATCAATCCAGTCTCGGGCTGGAACAAGCAGTTAAGAGTTTAAGAGCCCTGGCTGCTCTTCCAGAGGATCTGGGTTCAGTTCCCAGCACCCACAAGGCAGCTCACAATTATCTGTAACTCCAGTTCCAGGGATCCAACACCATCACAAAGACATACACAGGCAAAACAACAACAGCAATAAAATAAATTATTAAAGAAATAAATCTTTGATTAAAGATGACTTTGGCCTCATAAACGCCTCTCCTGTACATGACACCAAGTGTCCCAATCTTATGTAGTTTCCTTTGAGTAATCACAGCGCTGGCAGTTCATGAGGCCAGAAGCCATGTCATGCCTTGGAGGACGGTGCTCCAAAGACAACTAATATTATAATATTTTTATTAAATGTTTCTAGGGCTGGGGATGTAGTGCAATCTGTAGAGAGCCTGCCTAGTATGTACAAAGTCCTAAATTTAATCCGCAGCACACTATTAACCATGAACACGAACGGTTACCTGGAATTCCAGCGCAATGTCATCTCTGGCTTCACTGCGAGTTTGAGGCCAGCCTGGGCTACATGAGAGCCTGTCTCAAAAACCAAACAGCCAGGCAGTCACAGCACACGCCTTTAACCCCAGCACTTTGGTAGGCAGAGGCTGGTAGACTTCTGTGAGTTTGAGGTCAGCCTGATCTACAGAGCAAGTTCCAGGACAGTCAGGGCTCCACAGAGAAACCGTGGCAGGGGGTGGCGGGGAGTGGGGGATGGCAAAGAGAACCAACACTTTCAATTTCACAGATTCTAAGAAAGAGACCTGAGGATCCCCAGATCCCAACACTAACACCTTCAACATGGCTTTTAGTGCTGTTTCCCACAGAAAATATTCTTTCAAGAGAAGACAAGAAGCCTGCGTCCTGTGAGCTGTCACTCTCCACTCCGTCAACCATGCTGGCCAGGCCCTGACCTGGGAACTAAGTTCCTAGCCAACACCAGTCTGAAGTCACAGCCAATAATGACAGGCTCATTCCTGACCCCATCTTTCCAAAGGGACCACGCTACCCTGATAGGTAGCTTTCCATCAGACATCAGCAAAGACCTTCTTCCCAAGTCGGGGTATCTTGCCCTTCCTGCTCATCGTCCACAGCTTCCAGTCATGTTTCACAATCGGTATATGAAAATGTCACCAGCAATCGTAGTGCTCCATCAGCCTCCCTGCCTGCCTCTGCTCCACTCTCCGCACACACCTCTTCCCAGGAACTCACTCAGCCTCTACTCCATTTCACTTTTCTTGGCCATCAACTATAAAATCCGATCTTGGAAGAAGCATACAGAATTGCCTTTGTAGAGGATGGATGAACTCTAGGAAAGGCCTGCGTGGACCTGTGGACAGCAACAAAGAACTGACAACATCCTGTCATCTTGTCATGCCATCTTGTCATGCCCAGACTGAAAGGCATAATGACGAAAAACTCCCCAAATTTATCAAAAACAAACACAGATTCAAAGAGCTCTGTGAGACACAAAAACAGCATAAATCCACGAAAGCCCCACACAGACACATACTAACCACACTGCTAAGACAAAGACAAAGGATCACCCAGAAGAGAAACCCAACCACAGCCTGCCAGGATCAACAAAGCTCTGGGCTCCCCCAACAACATTGAAAATCAGACAAAATAGACCAATGTCTCCAAAATTCCACACGAAAATGAGTTAGTTCAATCTAATATTCAAGTTTGGGGGAATAAATGAGAGGCCTTGTAAACATGGACAAAGTCTGTGTTTCATGTTCCTTTCCTTAGGAAGTGAACCACAAAGAAAATAAGTGGTACCAGGGAAAGAGTGTACGAGGTGTACATGTGTGTGCATGCAAGGCCTTCTAAGCACCAGGTCTAGAAACCAAGGTACCAGCTGGGAACAGGAAGGGGCACCTGGAACAGCAACAGACTGGCAAAGTCAGGTGTCAGCACGGGGCCCGGGTCAACAGACTGGCAAAGTCAGGTGTCAGCACGGGGCCCGGGTCAACAGACTGGCAAAGTCAGGTGTCAGCACGGGG
The DNA here is from genome assembly GCA_004026605.1 of Ondatra zibethicus. NCBI lineage: Eukaryota > Metazoa > Chordata > Mammalia > Rodentia > Cricetidae > Ondatra > Ondatra zibethicus. The sequence goes on along the minus strand of PVIU01004495.1, from coordinate 109,775 downwards.
CCCGGGTCAACAGACTGGCAAAGTCAGGTGTCAGCACGGGGCCCGGGTCGCGCTGGCAGCAGTGGGGACCAAGGAAAGCTCATCCTAAACTCCAGGCAGAGTAGCAGGGAGCCCTGCAACTGTGGGGAAACAGCACAGTCAAGAAAAGAACCAATAAGAGCAGCCTTTTCCTAGCAGGACTTTCAGTCCTATTTAACTCTCTGTGTGCATGCTTTAGTTTAGACTTTTTATTTTAAATAAGATTAATTACAAAACATAGTGACAGGTTCTGTATCTGGAAGGGAACTTTACCCACAAGTATGTCAACATCTTCAGAGGACTTCTCAAGCGTGGGTGTTGGACCTCCGTTTCTGGAAACTCCTGAAGGACTTTGGCACTAAGTGAAACCATGTGAGGGGCTGTTCTTGCTACTGTCCCTTGAAGAGCTATGGGAAATCTGGTTTGACCATCACAAGACATGACATCAGTCTTCATTTCTCTTTGCTCCATGGAAAGACAATCCTAGGATCTGAAAACAATCTTGAGGATCCCAACCCATATACCACGACTGACTAAACCACAAGGCCAACCATATTCCTGCAAATCAGAAACTCTGATATGTGGTGGGGTCTCAACCTCCACTGTCCTAAAACTTGTTAGGTAGCTCACAGCCATCTTGAATGTCTGACCTCCTGCCTCCACTTCCCCAGTGCTAAGATTACAGACATGTGTCAGCACACCCAGTCCCTGTGGTGCTGCAGGGCAAACCCAAGACTTGGCACATGCTAGGCTGGAACTCTACCATCTGCCCTGAATCAGATTACAATTAGAAACCACCTATGCAGACTAACAAGGAGAAACCTTTCCAGTATCGGGCCACACTGTCTGTGGTGAACAGAGCAAACCACTGTAGGAAGTGCAAAGTTCATCTGCCCACACTAACTGAGCAGCAACAGTGAATGTGGAGGCCTGTGGGTAAGAAAAAAGCCATTTCCTCTTCGGAAAGATAGGTCTGTCTGGCTAAGATAGGTCTCATCTTATCAGTGAATGTGATTCTGAGAAGCCACAGCACAGGGAGGGCAGGAAAGTCAAGGGGCACTAGTTCCTAAGGTCTGGTGTACCAGGAGGAGGAAGGACTGAAGCTGTCCTCCTATCTTGAACTTCAACCCCATACCTTCTTCCCAACTAAGGCTGCAGGCGCCCCCTCAGTCCAGCGGCCCCCACAATTAGAGCAGAGACATTAGGGGCCTGCAGCACAGGTAGCCTACCTACTGCCCAGTCTTTCTCTACTGGCCTCCATCAGCTGATTCCCATGGAGGGACCAACTAAGTGAGTCTGTGTTGTGTAGCGGTTTCTCTGAGACTGAAACATTGCATATCCTTGGAAAGCTTCCTAAGACAGAATGTAAAAACTCAAAACAGCTTCTAAGGCCCTGAAACTGACCAGATTCCTGGCCTTTCCTTCCCCAAGAGCAAAGTGCTGAAAGTTGAAAGTCCCTCTCAGAGCCAGGCTGTGAGAAAGTTGAGACGGCCAAGCATGATCATGTACATGCCTTTCATACACACTCAAGAGGCAGAGAGGCGGGAAGATCTCTGATTTCCAGGACAGCCAGGGTTACACAGAGAAGCCCTGTCTATAAAACAAACAAACTAACTAAAAAAGCAAAAACTACACATAAAAGAAAGCTGAGACAGCCCAACTGCTGGGAAGCGAAGACCAGCCAAGCAGCCTGAAACGTAGAGATCAGCAGGGCTGCTCAGGCCAACTGGTCCACCCGGGAAGGACGCTCTCCAACCTGCTGAGCTGCCCACAGGCTGGGCAGTGAGCTCCGGGTCCCCAGCTCTGTGAGCTGTCACTCGTGCTGGGGTGGCTTTGGAGATGCAGCTGTCTTTGAGTCGTCTCTGCTCCTGTAAGTGACCCAAATAAAACTCACTGATTCACCAAGCTGGACTTTGGTGGTATCTAACTTTGGTCTGTCATGGGTGCCTTATCAGGGATAAAGAGAGGTGTTTGAGTGTGCGTGTGTTTGCACGCACACGTGCATCTCTCCAGAAAAAGCTGTCACACAACAGTGTGTCACCTCTGATCTACTAGAAATCCCTACAGTCAATTAGTTTTATTTCCTCCGAAAATTATGGTCATGAGTAGAAGAGCCAGGCAAGGAAAGAGAACAGAAAGAATCCTGTGACATCACCAGCAGAGGCTAACTCTGAGTACCTGGCCAGTGTCAGGTGCAGGCTCACAGCTGTAATCTCTTAGCAAACCCTATCTCCCAAAGCTTGTGTGACTTCATTTTGGGAAGAAAGTGATAAGGGGCGCTAGAGGGAGGGGTGGAAAAGCTAGCTGGCATCACTGTAAAGCTTTTGGATTTAAATGTTTTCCCTTTAGATCCTCAGCATGAACCCTCTGAATCTCACAGCGCTTAAATGTGATATGGAAAGGAATGTGGCTGAGCACCTCCCAGCCCGGGATAGCTGGAGCTCTCTGGTGACGGGGCCTAAGGTCCTGTAAGACACTGACAGCACTGCTGGTCAGGCGACAGCAAATTTCTCTTCTCCTTCTCCTTTACTTATATCCCCTTCTCTCTCTCTCTCTCTCTCTCTCTCTCTCTCTCTCTCTCTCTCTCTCTCTCTCTCACACACACACACACACACACACACACACACACACACACACACCCCTTGATGCGGAACCCAGCCAGACTTTCCTTCCAAAGAACTACATTCTCCCACCACCACTGTCATCCCTGACAGCACAGCACTCTGGAAGGCTCTGCAAGACTCTCCACAGACTGCTGGGCTCCAGACACTCCCCTTCAGGTGAGGATCAAATAAGAACACATGCTGCCAAGAGCTGCGCTAGGTGGCTGCCCTTGGGCTTCTGGTTCCATGTTCTGGGTCTGGTTTCATGGGTGCAGTGAGTTTGGGGAAAGCCGTCTGAACCTGAGTGTGTACTTGGATTAGGTGCAGACTTCTGTATGTAGGACACGCTGAGCCTCCTGCATGCAAACAGTGCCACAACAGAAAATACAAAAGCAGACGTAACACAAAGCTCGCAGCTCAAAGAACCTTTGTAGTTCTCTGTGCCTTGTAGTTAGCAGACACTTGAGCATTTGCTAATTGACTTATTAGTAGAGTACTGCCTACTGGATGGAGTGTAAATCAGAGAGTGCCTTTCAAGGATTCCTCCATTAATTAGTTGTGTAACCTTGAATGACTAATTTTTGATTGAGAAAATACATAATAGCAAAAGGGCTACTTTGAAATTAGGAATGGTTCTTGAAGATTGTATCTTATTAATCATAATGTCATCTCTCCATTTTATAATTAGTGGCAAACACAGTACAGGGCCTGTCTCCTCACTAAGTTTCAGCACAAAGATTGGCCACCAGGCTGTGCAGAGCTGGGCAGGTCCACTCCAGGGACTGGCTAGTGGTAGGACCTTTCAGTCCTGGAGTGGACAGGATCCTAGGGCAGAAACTATCACCCACAGCTGGCCATGTCCTCCCTAAAAGCCTCACAGCCCATGTACCTACAGAACAAATCACATCCTGCTATGATCAACACCAGATGAAATACTTTACAACCTACTTGGGGGCTTGGCTGGGATCCATGACTTAAAATGCAGCCTCTGGGTTTACGTCCACTGAAGAGGAGGAGGGAGGAGACTACAGTGGTTCTGCTGTCCTCCCTCAGGGACCAGGGACGGGACCTCAAGACACCAGCACAACAAGACAAAGAACACAGTGTTCTAAACCATCAGTCTCCAAAAGCAGAGGCTCCAACTGCCTCTTGAACTATGCCACAGCCCAAAGAGCCACTGGTCACACCTAACCCTAATTGCCCGCCTCACCTGGAGCTCCAAGCTCGGCCTTCCCAAAGTAGGTCATGGTCCTGTGGTGATCTGGGGTTCCAGTTTGGTCTGCCCAGTTAGTAGCAGGCTCTGTGCATGTGCTCTGCAATCAACAAAGCTGGGCCAAGAACAGACAGATGCACTGAAGTAGATACACTGTCTCAGTTGATCTGCAGCCTCTGGGCAATGGGGGCAAAGTGCTCCCAAATAATTCTTTGGGGTCAACAGAAGCATCATGACTCTGACAAACCTCTGCTGGCACCCAATTACTCCCCACAAGCAGACACACCCCAGTTCCAGCATACTGGCTTCTGTTCAGCAGTTAGCTTTGCATCCTGCTGTCAGACAAACCACCCCCAACAAGCACAGGGTGCACACCATTTAGTGGACTGTTTTCAGTATTACTGCTATAGCATTTAATGTCGGCCGTAAAACCAAACGACCTCTCCCTGCTTTTCTGAAAAGAGACAGTAGTCGTTTCCAGAAGGCAAACAGCCATTTTTAAAGCAGAGGAACGGGAACAAGGGCAGGAAGAACAAGAGTCCCAAGAGCTTTTAACTCCTGGGGACCGGCCAGCGAAGCCTTTAGTCTTCGGCATTCGCAGCTCATGCCCTACCATCTGCAGAGGACAGGTGACAGAAGGCCTCTGTCTTTACTTTCTCCGCAGGGACCTGATTGACTCCGTCATGTGCTCAGGTGGTACAAACAAACAAACCAAAACCGAAACCAAGAAAACAAACAACAACAACGACAAGCACAGGTCTAGTATTCAGGCTCCATCCAGAGCCCTCATCTCTGAGCCCAGCTCAGGCAGCTCAGTCCCCCTTCCTGCAAGGCCACAGCCACACTCCCAGCTTCCAGCAGAGCTCTGGGCTATGCTTCAGCAACTACCCGACATACTGAAGGTCTAATTTGTTAGGCGGAATGAGAACATCGTGCATTCTACTTCCTGACGTCTGCCAGACATCAGCCCTGAGTGCACAGCAATCCCAAAGGCCAGCAGGCTTAAAAACAGCTAATGGGGCACACTTGCTGTGCCCCTCCTTCAGCCACACAGGTGGGCACAAGAGGCACTTGGTACCCTGTTGTGCCAAAAAAAAAGGCAGGGGGTACTGCACAGGGAGAGGCCCACTTGATAGTATGATGCAAAAAATCCTCTGTTGGAACATAGACTCAGGCTTGACAGTGTCAAGAGGTGGAGCATACAGGAAGGGATTAAATCATAAGGGCAGAAATGGAGACCTTGTAAAAATAGGGCTGCAAACAAGGAGCTAGACTCTTTGCCCTGTCCCATCAAGTGAAGCAGTAACCAAGAATCGCCAGGCAGACACCACACACACCACCTGCCACCACCTGGGCCTGAGTTTTAATTCTACAGAATTGTGAACATAAACCTTCATGTTTATTAATTGCCTACTCTCCTGTATTTTGTTACAGCAGTACAAACACACTAAATCAGCTCATGGATGCTGGGGTTGGAGTTGAGGCATGTCAAGTAAGCTCCTGCCAAGGGCCACCAGTCTCTGCCTGGAGCTGAGCCCAGGGTCCCAGGAAATCTCTTCAAGCTGTGAGAGAGATGGTACCATTAGCTCCTCTCAACAAGAGGAGACAAGGCTCAAAGCAGCTAAGCAGGCAGAGTAAAGCTGGGATGAATGAAGCTAGGGTCTTGCTGAGGACACAATTCGTTGGTTTCTAGTGACAGCACAAAATGCTGAGATCAAACATAAAACCCAAGTTTGTAGCCTTCTACAAGGCCACATATTTGAAAGTCACTGGATGGCAACTTGCCCCACAGCAGTAAGTGACGCTTCCCCAGTCTCACTGGTGACAGCTTGGACGGCACAAGTCCAGTCTGGTACTATGACTAGCGCCTCCACCACCTCTCCTCACCTCCCTGGCCAAGCTGCCCCACAACCTCTACAGCCTCTTGACAGACCCGTGTTCTTCTGGCTGCTGTAAGCAACCTGACGATCAGGACCCTTCCCTGTTCTTATGCCCACCTTCCTCTCCACACCCCCAGGGTCCCAATTCTGTTCCCTCCCTCCAGTTGTGTGGCCACTCAAGTCCTAAGTCTAGACAGGCCTTTCCAGCTTTCGGTGGAGGTCAGTCCCGCTTTGAAGACTTCAGAAGCACCTCCTGATGTAGACTAGTCATCCTCTCCCCAGCTGCCTGGCCACGCCTGAAACCTAAAGCACCGGCTGCCCACACTGGATGGACAGTTCCCCAAGCACCTTTTCGTGAGAACAGAGCACACAAAGGATGCCCCAGTGCTAACAAGCAAGTATCAGTTCAGGGTCAAACATGGCACGTGATGGCCAGGGATTACTGAAGCCCTCGCACCACCCCTAGCATGGCCTGCAAAGGACTGCAAAGCACAGCAGCTGTCTTCTGCAATCCTCAGAGTCAAAACAGCCAGGGCTGTACTAGCCAGGGCTGTACTAGCCAGGGGACGCGCTGCAGAGGACAGGCCTCGCCTGACTGCAGCCCCAAGCTACTCCCCACAAGAGGTAAGCTGTGATCTCATCTCAGAAGAGACTCCTTGTGCTGGACCTAACCCTGAAGAGTTCCCAAGCAACTCACTGAACCAGGGAAAGTGTTCACTGCTCTGCTGGCAACTTGAGACTCCCCCCCCCCAGGGCATCAATGGAATAATGGATTCGGAGCATCGACTGAAGCAAGTCATTAATATTCTTTGTTCTTATCCCCTGTGGTCAAGTCACAACAGCCCAGACCAGGTCCATCTCTCAGTAAAAACCAAAAACAAAGTACTCAAAGTACTCAATTTAGAAAAAGCGTATGTCCTTCTGAACAGATTAGCCCAGCTGTGATCCAGCACTCAGGCAAAGGCAGGGGATCTTGAGGTTGAGGCCAGCCTGGACTACATAACAACACCTGTCTCAAAACTGAAAACCCTGAATGGGGCTTAAGAGGCTGGGGAGGGAAACATCTGCAGCTGTAGGGTGAAAAGCTCCTGGAGAGAGTGGTGGTGACTACTGCTCAGTCCTCATTTACTAAAGACAGTGTACAAAGCTGCTCTAGAACTTAACTATATAGACCAGAATGGCCTCGAACTCACAGAGATCCACCTGCCCCTGCCCTGTGCTAGGATTAAATGAGTGTGTCACCACCACCCACTTCCAGTTCTACGAAAGTGAAGTCTCAATACTGTACACAGGCCCAGCTCCACCATGTACTCAGGACAACCCAGGGCAGACTCTTGTATCTCATTTTCTTCAGCTTCAAATACCAGCATTGTGAGATATATTTCAGACTAATATTTCAGATATATTAACGTTGTCCTATTTTTACAACATGGTACTGTGAAATATATTTTACAAGATGTCTTTTGAAAGCACTGTTGTAGTTATATGAAGACAATGTACAATGTTGAAGGTTGTCTATAATTTATTTTCATTAGTAGTTGTTTTGAAAAATTAAACATTTGCATTTTGTTACAAAACAAACAAACAAAACCAGATAGCGGCTAGTGAGACGGCTCCACAAGTAGACAAAGGCACCAAGCCTGACACCCTGGTTCCATTTCCAGGACTCACAGGGTGAAAGAAGAGAACTGACTCCCCCATGTTTTACTTTGACCTCCACATCTACACTGTTGCATCCATATCCGCATGTGCACACATATAAAATGTTTTAACGTGGGATTAGATGGAGATTAAATGAGCTAATTAACTGGGAACTGCTGTAAGCCATCCTTAGTACACTGTAAACATGAATATGGCTACTATCATCTAGCATACATGGCATAATGCTTTGCTTAAAATAGATCAATTTACCTTTTCTATAAATATATTTACATACAAATATGAGCTGTTCAATATTTCAAAACTTGTGCATACCTACCATTATACACCGTGTACAGGCACAGCCATACACCAACAAATTTTAAAGGGAAAAATATAGAAACCAATAGTTGATATTTTATTAGGTTTCCTTGAAATTTCTCTCTACTATAAAATAAAGGTCAGTGCATCTAAACCAACGGTTTGCATGGGAGGGGCTGACACTTACCAATCCAGCATTCCAACCGCGCACAAGGCGTGGTCTTCACCACGTCTGGAGGATCCACGCCCACATTCAGGCACAGGACCAAGGCCACACTGACCGTCTTCATCTGGAAACACAACAGAAACACTGTTTCAACGTAAACTCCAGAGAAGTCCAAAGAGCTGTGCCTCCTGCCTGGCACCACCCCACTCAGTCACCCTTGGACTGCTTCCATGCCCCAGGTTAGCCCACCTCTGAGGACTGGGCAACGGGCTGAAAACGGTGCATGCAAGAGCTTCCTTATACTGAATCTCCAGACACAGAATCAACTGATCAGACACAACACATCCTAAAGACCTCCGTACACTATTCTTACCTGTGTTCCTGCTGTGCGGAGGGCAGAACGACTTAGCTCTTATTAGTACGGTTGAACACTGTGCAGGATACACGTACTATCATGTTCATTCAGATTCACCGGTGATTTTAACTAGTTTCACATTATCCACATTACATTCCTTTGCTATGTTTTTCTCTACTGGTAATTGATGTCTGAGTGCTTTATTCGTCTGTTTTTGAAACAAGCTCTCTCTACATAGTCCTGGCTGTCCTGGAACTCACATAGACCATGCTGGCCCCCAAATTCACAGAGATCCGCCTGATTCTGCCTCTGAGTGCTGGGATACAAGCACCTTGTACCTTCTGCTTTCTGGCAGACCAACATCATCTGATATGCTTCCTCCCACCCCTGCTCCTTTCCCACTGCTCCAACTTTAAGAAGCAGCCCCACCCACCCAGCAAATCTTAGCCCATGTCCTTCACCAGCTCACACAGTGTGCTAATCACTGTTCACAAGTGCTAGAAACATCTCAGGAAACCTGAGATAAAGATCCTGCAGCAAGCACAGTATGGCACACACCTTCAATCCCAGTGTGGAAGAGTAAGAATTTGAGCCTGGACTGCACAGTGAGACCCTATCTTGGAAAAATAAAACCAGGGTAGGCGGGGGGTGGGGGTGCATTCAAACAGAGCACCGGCCCTTCTCACCCTCGCCTCCCTCGCCTCACGCTGCATCCTAGTGTGTTCACTCCAGATCATCAACTCTACCTGAGCTGCAGTCATGCCCCGCATGTATGTGTAAGTACACAGGCCAAACCTGCCTAGATGCAGGCTGCACATCAAAGCTGTGCTTCCCAGGGGGCATGGGACAGAGCCACACCCTCTGTTACCTGACATCCTCCACCTTGGGGTATTCAAAGCCTTGGTCCTCTCTGCCTGGGACACGCCATCTCCAGCCTCACCTACTCTCTAACTTTGTCCTTGGGTCTCAGCACCCCTCGCTGCACTGCATCAAAAGGAAGCTCGGCGTCTCCCTCCTGGGCAGACGGCCCAGAATGAGCGCTGAATGGGTAAGCACGTGTTTTAGCCTAGCATTTGATTCTGTCCCACATTCTACTTGTCAGTTCATATGGATAGTATTCTGACAAATGAGACAAGATGAGGATTTTCCCCCTCAAAAAACCAGTCACTTGCCCCAGTCCCACCCAATCCTCTCCTTGACCTCACACATCAGGACTGCAGCAGGTAAATGACCCACTGGCCAGCATACACAGGGCCATGCTCACACACCTAACCTTCACCTTGTGAGTTAGGTATTTTCTTATTGCTATGGCAAATGCCTGACAAAGTTAATTTAAAGAAGGGAAGGCTTATTCTTGCTCACAGTTTGAGGGTACAGTCCATCCTGGCAGCAGAAGCGTGAAGAAGCTGGTCACGTGGCATCCACAGTCAGAAAGCAGAGAGTAATGAACTCTGGTGCCTCGTTTCCTTTCTCTCTCTTTATTCAGTCTGGGGAACCAGCCCAGGGAATTGTGCCATCCACACTCTGGGTGCGTTTTCACTCCTCAGTTAAACATTTCGGGGAACATCTTCATAGACACACCCCAGAGTGCCTTTCCATGGCAATTCTAAATCCACTTAAGTTGACATAAAGAAACCAACACACCTTCCATAATAACTGAAGGCCAGGTTTTCTTCAAAAATGTTACTTAAGCTAGTTAAACCTGTTTTCCAAACTTAGTCACTTTAATTTTTTATTTTTATTTGTCTAAGTGTTTACCTGCATGTATGTACTGTGCTACATGTGTATGCAGTACATGAGCCCCTAGAACTGGACTTGCAGGTGGCTGCTAGCTGCTATGTAGGTTAACCTGAGTTAACCTGAGTCCTCTGAAAGAGCAGCAAGTGCTTTTCATTCACTAATCTATCTCTCCAGCCCCTTGGTCACTGTTTAAATCACGCTGGGATTTCAATTAAAACTGCACTAATATTTCAACCAAACGTGACAAGAAGCAACCTTTTCACATACTCCCCTCTCAGACAGGCACAGCACAGCGTCTCCTCACTGACCAAGTTTCCTGTCGACTCTGTCAGCGACACAGAAAGTGAAGGAGACTCTGCGGTCTCCTACACCAGGAGGCCTGTATCCCACCAGATCATCCTGTCCTTTTCAGGAACATCTGGAGGCAGATCCACTGCCCATCACAGCTGCTTCCAGCCATGTGCTCATGTTTGCTAAACATGTAACTACACATGCTTCTTACTGGTTCTCCTGTGAGCGTGCAAACACCCTAGTACACTCACAGACTGTGCCCCCTGTCTCTCTCTGCATTAAGTCTTGCTGTGTTGTGCAATAACACCCCGAAAGCAGCACCAGGACAGCAGTCGCCCTCTTCTAGAGGCTGCCGTGTGTTCCAGAGAACAGTCTTTGTTCAGCACAGATAATAAAGGTCTGTGGGAACAGAATGTTTCCAGCCTTCCTCTCTCCCGGCACGCCCACCTCCAAGAGCTCCTCCATAGAGCAGTACAGGATCATCTTGCTGTAAACCTGAAAACAGGCTCTTTACCCACTGTCAGGAGGAAAGGTGAAATCAATCAAAGGGTAAAAATACCTGCATTTTCTAGTTAGCTTCCAATATGTAAGTGACCACCATCAATAATCCCACAGAGCTGATCAATTACTTCACTGCAGACACAGCCTGAGGACAGGCTGTCTAAAATGAGAGGCTTCCGCAAACATCTCTGCCATCTTAGTGAGACAGCTTTAAGCCTCCTCAATGGAAGTTACAAGGTTTCCGTACAGCATGGAACCAGACCTTGGACCAGGCTCCGTCATCACAGCCCTTCTCCACAGATGCAGCAATCCATACGGCTTAGGTTCTCTAATATTACAAGACTGATTCCCTGCTCCAGGTGCCCCTTACTCAAAACCATCTACAGTCAGAGAGCAGCACGTGGGAAATAACAGAAATAAACAGCCCACAAGCTGACTGCTCCACCAGAAACTCCCCATCCTGTACTAGAGGTGCACATCCTCCGTTAAGTCAGCTGACGGCGTCTGTGTTATCAGACAGTTCCCAAGCACAGAAGAGCAAATTGCCAATCAGACAAGACAAAGAGAAGCCACAGTGTATCCCTCCCTTCCAGACAAGGTTGAGGCTGGTGGGGTAACTCAATTGGTAAAAGTGCTTGCTGTCATGTCCAAGGACCCATGGTTGATCCCTCGGGCCTACAAGGAGAAGGAAGAGAATCACTTCTGTCCAGTGCTAACCTCTACACTTGTGGCATGGCACACTCACACACATTCACAAGGAGGGGAGAGCTGGGAAGGAGAGGCCCACATTCACAGAGATTCATGAATGACGGGACTGCTTCGCTGTTCTGCTATGCTACTGTCGTTACACTTTCTGTACCTCCTCTCCGTTACAAACACACCTCCTAACAGGTAATCACAAATAAGAAAACACAGTATAGATTAGGGCTCTATGTTGTCCTAAGCTTCTGGCAGCCACTGGGGTCTCAACACATTACCAAAGGACCAAGGGAACTGCCACAGACTGATTCCCATAGCTGAACTCTACCCATCGGTTTCTTGTTATGTCCTCAAACTAACCCCTGCTGCCCACATGAAGTCCAAAGGAGAGCGCCTCACCTACGGCACTCCTGAAGAGTGGTTCCTGTGGGGATGAGCTCGCTGTAACTGCCCTAGCAGTTTGCTTCCCAACACCTCACCCTGCAGCCCTGTGCACCCAAAGAGGAAGGGACGAGATTACCTGGCTGCTGCTGGCTCAGTGAATTGCCACAAAGAGGAAGTAACAAGATTACCTGGCTGGTGTTGGCTCAGTGACTTACCACATTCTTTGGCTCAAATGCCAGAAAGTTCACAGCCAGAGTCTGGAATTGCTCTGCACATGTCATCAGCAATGGCATCTGCTCATTACATAATGCTAACAGGCATCTCAATTATAACTTAAGCTCACCTTAAGAGGCACAGGAAGGGAGGAGTAAAAGGGTGTGCCCTCGCAACTCCCATGGCAGCAAGTCCCATGTTAGATACACCTGGTTCTTTCCCACACCAAGAACAGAGAAGGGAACCAACGCATTGATGTAGCATTCAATCTGACTTATTTATCATAGTTCTCAGTAAATATGTTAAGAGTTAATTACAAAAAGAGAAATGTTCCTCCAGAGCTGGGCAAATGGCTCAGTTAGTAAAATGTTTACTGCGCAAGCACGAGGGCCAAAGTTCAGATATCCAGCATTCGCATAAAGCCAGGTTTTGTAGCTCCAGCCTGGGAAAGGCAGACAGGAGGATCCCTACGCTCTAAAGTTCACTGCTCATCTAGTATAGCAATATTGGGGAAGTCCCTATCTCAAAGAATGAGATGGAGGGCAATAGAGAAGACACTCAGTACTCACTTCTGGACTCAACACACACACACACACACACACACACACACACACACACACACACACACACAGTCTTATGATTTGGGTCCCTCAGACAAAAACACTCATGAAAACACAGTGTTCCTTTAGTCCTGGGACACAGCCCAGTACGTCTGTCAACAGTGCACCCTATACTCACTCTAGAGTCAGCCCCCCTCTCCTGCCCAAGAACTAAGCAGCAGCAGGACTTGGCCTGGGCACTAGGATCAGCGTATTTGCTCACATGATGTGTGCTTTCTATAAAAATAGCACAGAATCTCAAATACACTAACACATAAGTGAGAAAAATGGATTTTAGTCTAATGCCTACCTACTGATTCCAAATCTGAACAGATTACCACTAAATATTATTAATCCAATCAAGTATATCTTATTCTGCAAATTTTAAACATGTTGGCATAAACTGTATAGACTCTTAAGTTCAACTACACCTAAAATGTCTTTTCAGTATTTTATTTGATGTAAATGGAAACCTTATTCCAAAAATTCTAGATTAATGATTTTTAATACAATTACAGAAATGTTTTCCTCTAAGGGCTATCAAATTTAATGTACCAAAAACTGCAGAATATTGTGTAAAATAGACATTTTGGATATTAAAATACTTCTTCTGAATGAAATATAACATAAGATGGCACAGTTATGTCTCCAGAGGTTAATTTTGAATTTGAAAAGAATGTCACTTTGAAATCCAGGCCAGCTGGCCCAAGCCTTCAATCTCAGCACTTGGGATGCTGAGGCAGGAGGAAAGCCATGAGTTCAAGGCAAGCCTGGGCTATGTAGTGAATTCCAGAACAGCCTGGACTACAGGAGACTCTATCTCAAAAAAACCAAAAAGAATATCATTTCAAGAAGCTGTATAAATCAGGTATGGTGGCACACACCTTTAATCCCTGACTCTGGGGACAGAGCAGAAGGATCTCTGTGGATTCCAGGGCAGCGTGGTCTACAGAGCAAGGTCCAGGACTATACAGAGAGATACTGTCTCAAAAAAATCAAAAAAAGGAGGGAAGGAGGGAAGGAGGGAGGGAGGGAGGGAGGGAGGGAACTGTGTAAGATTTTCAGTGGTTCCTCCCAACCTGTAACCTTCAACCCAGCAGTCCATTTCAGTCTCTCCAGAACAGGTCAGAGAAAGCGCAGCGCACTCGCTAGGTCCAGCTCTTGTGCCAGGATCCCAAAGGCCTCACAACCTGTCTCTTCTGGGCCATCCTGAAGTCACCCCTGGGGATTAGGTCCCACTCAAAAGCCTTAGGGAAACTTTCATTATAGGTGTGGAAAACGGGAGGCTGTGGTTATTAAACTTGGTTTCCTTTACAGTCTCCTGGAGCCAGCTATGTTCTGAAACTCAGAATTTTTCAAATTTCAGGAATTTGGAACCCTACACAGTATCTCATGACAGCATGTACTTAAGAGCACTCTCCACTGAGTAGATGACTTCACCCGCAGACTAGCCAAAGACCTGTGTATACAAGGGAGCATCACCGTGGTGTCTGGAGCATACTGATGTCTGTTGCCATTCAAAGAATGCAGACAGTATTTCAAGGGCTTTGCTGAGGGATTCCTTCTTAGCTGATGACAAAGCCATCTACTGTGTGAAGGCAGGGGTGACCAGCTGCTCCGCCAAGCTTGAATGGACTCTCACAGGCTAACCTCTAGATGACGGCCACTGTGCAGGTAAGGAACAAGTGAGTGGCGCTCCTGACCTGTGTGGTCTGGGTCTGCACTGAGTGAAGCTCCTGCATCAACAGCTGAGGGTGTGAAGAGACACCAAAAGCCAGCCTGAGGGTCAACACTGGTGTCACAAGACACTCTTCACCCACTTGTCTGAGGACAGAACCGCCCACTCCCAAGAGTCTTCATTAGGATTTGGAGCATCGAGAAACCTGAACTGGGATGAGGCGAAACAGATGCATAATTTATAAAGGAAGTCAGAAACTAGAACGCACAACAAAAAGGAGGAGAAGGAACAGGGAAGGAGAAGCCAGGCTGCCCCCACTCCCATCCAGACACAGGGGAGAGAGGCAAACAACAAGCCCAGAGCAAGCACTTCCACCTGAGCATCCTCCCACAGCAGGAGCGCAGCAGGTGCTTGGGAGCCCCTGGTTGTTTGTTTGTTTTCAAATCCTTCTACTCCTTCAATGGGAATAGGAAACAAACAGAAGGATACTGGAATTTATAAACTTGGTTTATTACTCTGAGCCAGAATCCAAACTTAATTTTAAGTGTGCTTTTCTTTACCAGCCAAATTCTGTTCCAATTACACTTATTTTAAAGTCTATTTCTAGTTAAATAGAAAAGGCAAAAGGGAAATTTGCAGCATCAAAGTTAGCCAGTGGCAAGCTCAGTTGCTGCCTCAAAGGCACACCTGGGCCCTTCCTACACACAACACCCAAGAGACTACTGACTTAGTTTGCTTCCAACATAAGAAAACCTTAAGATATTTGTTTTCTAAAAGTCAAAATAAAGAACTGTATACAAAATAAGTTTTAAAAATCTATAGGTCAGTTTATTCTAGAGATTATAATAATTTAAACCTACTAAAGAATGCCCCTCTTAATTCACACACACGTACATACATGTAAGCACACACATGTACACACAGACAGACACACACACACACACATATCAATGTAATATTAAAAGCAGAAGATCTCACAAGCCATTTGGAAGGGAAAGGGAAAGGTGGGTGGCCCCTTTTTCTGCTTTATACTTGGCCCTTCAGGAAATATGCTGTCCAGTTTCCAACTATAAGCATGTTACTTCTAAAGAGGGATATAAAAATGATTTACCACTGTAGCCAAAGGCTTCCTTCACAAGTGTGCATGTATACACATACTATTTTTACTGCTGGGAAGACACAGAAAATAACTTGTTTGTTGACTGAAGCCTTGATTTGTGTTTGCTGTGCCTTTAGAGGTGGGGCCTCACCAGAGAATGCCAGCCCTATGAGAGTTCCCCACAGCTTTAGGACAACTAATACATTAGAATTAGCAACACTATCCTTAAAGTCAGTCATTCACTCAAGATGTGTTTCCCTCCCCACTTCATAATCCAGTATTATGCCATCCATGGTACATTCAGAAAAACACAAATCTCAAGTGGCCAAGGAGGCTGCTTCCAGAGCCACACCCTGGCTGGACCAACAAGATTTATGAAGGGACTCCAAGGTCCCAGCACCCAGACTGCAAAAAAAGTGGTTTCCATAATCAAGGCAGAACAGATGTTTTAGAAGTCAGTGCCAGAGCACAGCTCTACGGGGCACATCTGGAGAAGAATCTGCAATAGCCATACCTTTGGGTTTTATTGAGTGAATTTAGTAAGTATACAACAGGCTAAAGCAAAAGAGAAGACAGGGAGGAAGAGGGAAGAGAGGGAGAGAAAGAGGAGAGAGAAACATTGCCAAACCAGGTGCTAAAAACATCCAACAGAAATCAATTAGAGAAGCCTCAGGGGCAGCCATCCGGGAGCTCCCCAGAGAGAGAGTCCCAGGCAGAGCAGTGTCTTCTAGGATGAAGCTTCCAAATAAAAATATCAAATAACAACAGAGGTGACATCATCATATTAGGGACTCAAGACATTCATCAGAAAACAAGTGGAGGCCGGGCAGCAGTGGCGCACACCTTTAATCCCAGCACTCAGGAGACAGAGGAGGCAGATCTCTGAGAATTCGAGGCCAGCCTGGTCTACAGACTGAGTTCCAAGACAGTCAGGACTACTACACAGAAAAACCCTAGATATACAGAAGAAGGAGGGAAGGAAAGGGAGGGGAAGGAAGGGGAGGAGAAAGAAACCAAGTTGAGGCTGTGAGCTGCAGTTCCTGACTGGTTAAGCTTCCTCTTCATGGCTAGGCTTCCCTAGTGGGCTGTCCCATTTGTGACTGGATCCCTTCCCCTCCCAATGTGGGTTAGGAATCAGGCTCTAAACTCACACCACCAGGGCACTGAGCAGGGAAGTCAATGCTCACTGGCTCTCCAGGAGCTGCAGCTCCTAGGATTCTTCCTAAGGCTTGAGAAGCCAGGCACTGTCACTGTGGCACAATCCTTTCAGCACAGCCTCCCAGGAGTAGATTTTGCCACCCACATAAAACCAATGGCTTAGTGAATCTCACCTTAGTGAAACAATGTCAGAACACCACCCCATGCCTGAGTTACTCAAAGGCAATTCCAAATGAGAAATTGCCACAGTATGGAGCCAAAGGTGGGAAGGATTATAAACAGGAAATAGAAAACAGCAACAGTTCAATTTCTTTCAAAGTCCTGCAGATAAAGCTGATAGCACACATGAATATCCTTTGGGGATTATGGACCACTAAACCAAGCTGACAGCAAACCATGGCACATGATCAGGTCTGTGGCCCCAAATTTAACAAATGCAGGGAAGTACACATTTGGTTGGATGTTACCAAGACTGGAAGACTTGAACAACAAGATACACAGCCTGCTCATTCCTGTGCATTTCTTCTCAACATGGTTACTGGTCTATGATCAAGTCGCATCTCAAAGAGATCGTGTGGTACACAAACTGGAAGGCCTGATTTGATCCGCACCTCTGCCATGCCCATGTGCAAACAGAGCCTGCAAGAACAGCATAGTAAGAGCTGAAGAAGGATCCACAAAAGCAAATTCATAAAGAAGTTTACTACCAGGCATGGTGGTGCATATTTGTAATCCGAGCACTCCACAGGGTGAGGCAGGAACAAGACTGCTATGGCAGGTGCTAAGGCTCTAGAAGGAAAGAAAGAAATCAACCTTCCCTGATACAATAAATTAAAAAAAAAAAAGTGTCTCAAAAGCATCTAGAAATACGTGTGTATTCATGAAGGTGTGAAGTGCACATGTGAATGTATTTGTGTGTATCCGTGTGTAGGTCCACGTAAGCATGTGTTTATGTGCACAAATGAATATGTACACATGCATTTAGAGGCCAGAGGATAACCTTAGGTGTCCTTTCTTGACCTATTGTTCACCAATAAGGCTAGACTGGCTGGCCAGCAAGCCCCAGGGATCTGCCTACCCAGTTCTGGGATTATAATAACATAGATCACTACAAGCAACTTTATACAGGGTGCTAGAATCAAGCGCAGGTCCACAAACACTTTACTGACTGAGGCGTCTCTGCAACCCCATATCTAGAGATATATATCCATACTGGTTATCTTTCTTTCAGAAACACTTCAACACAAACAAGGCAGGGTTTCTGAAACAGTGAAGACCAGCTGCTGGCCCTTCTTCAGGGTGGCCACTGGCTCTGTTCCAACACAACAGGGTCAGCCCACAGCCTGCCTTCTGAGCACTGTTTGGGGTGAACACACACACAAGTGCCTCCTTTCCACACACCAGACTTGCCCTCTTTAGTGAGCTGTGGAAGCTGGGAAGGCTTCACGGCGTGTTGGGCAAGTCACACAGTATTTCCTGTCAGCATGGTGTGGATCAAGCTTTTGCTACACACTCAGGAAACAGAAGCCAATGCTTCACATTTTACTCAGCAGACTGTGACAAAGGAGGTAAAAATAGGTTGAGAGGAAAAGGAAAAGGAAGAAGGGAGAGGAGGAAGAACAAAAATGAAGAGGAAAGTCAGTAAGCAAAAGGGGGAAGCAACCCGATCCTTAAGTCCTCAGCAGGAAACCTCACCCTCTAGGTCCACACCAAGCCTGGGACCCTCCCACTGACCCAGGCAAGTGAAGTCCTGCTGGAAGATGCCCTCTTGGAATGTGGCAGGTGCAGCAATGGAATTGGCTTTAAACAGTTAGCTATGTTTGTTACGTGGCAAACATCAGTTTTAAGGTATCAGTTTTAATTTTGTTTTTAAAAGTCTATTATTGCTAAAAGCATATAGCATCTCTTTAAAAGAAGCAAAAGCTTAGTCACCTTCCTTACATATAAAACACCTATGATGGTTAATTTTTACTTCTCAACTTTCCACAGCCTAGAATCACCTAAGAAGAGGGAGAACATCATTTGAGAAACTGTCTAGATCAGCCCCCTATGGGGGGCTGTCTTGATTATTAATTGATGTAGAAAGACCCAACCTATGCATGGTAGGCAGTACCATTCCTTACTCGGGAAGGTTCTGAACTCTGTAAGATGAGAAAGCCAGATGCAAGCAAGCAAAGATGTGTCTATTTTCTCTGCTCTTTGATTGTGGATGTGTTATAATTACATTAAGTTCCTGCCTTTCTGCCTTCTTCCCAATGATGGGCTGAAACACAGAGCAGTAGGCTAAGGTAAGTTGCTTTGGTCAAGGTGAAGACCTCTTGAAAACACATCCACATAGACACTGGCTTACATGCTGAGGCTTCCTCGGGTGGCTTCTCCTTCACTCAGGCGCCCTGCTGGTAATTCCCCAAACAAAACAAGCTCCACTGCACCATCTTACTGCTTCCTGAACCAAGCCCAGTCACCTGCCCTTGACCCATTCTTCTAAAGCAGTGGCTCTCAACCTTCTTAACGCTGCAACCTTTCAACACAGTTCCTCATGCTGTGGTGACTCCCAACCAAAAATGACTGCCATTGCTACTTCATAACTGTGATTTTACTACTGTTATGAATGGTAGTGTAAATATCTGATATGCAGGATATCTGATATGTGACCCCTATGACCCACAGGCCGAGAACCGCTGCTCTACAGAAAAGTTGGCACACTATGCAACCTGCCCTGGACTCTATGGCACTCATGTGCTGGTGAGCAGAGATAACGTCCCGAAGTAGAAACAGACATACAAGACCCCACACAAATTACACATAAAACCCACTCTCCAGAGACTGTGACTCTCACAGGAATACAAGAGCAATGACAGCATCTACAGTGTCTGGGCTGGGTGGGGCATCCGGCACTACGCCCATGTCTCAGGCTGTGTGACACCCACTTTGCTGGCCAGAAAGGAAGTGATGCTTCTGCACACCCTACTCTAGCAGCTGTAAATGTTCTAGAAGAGCACATGAGAAACTAGCACCAGAGACACAAGTGCGTCAAATCCTGGCCGGACAAGATGAAAGGCAAAGCAAAACTAGATCTACCCTGTCCTGCGGGTGGACCCAAGAGCCCACCGTGAGAATCAACTTCAAATTCTTCACAACAGCTTCATGGCCTCAAGAGCTAAAGCAATGGAGAAATTTTCAGGGGAAGGGACTGAAAATGTATTATAAATAGTACATGAGAATCATGACAAAATGGACTGCACTGAGAGGTCAAGACATAGGGTAAAGCACATTTTATATATCAACACTTTATTATGATCCATTGTTTAAAAAAAAGAAGAAGAAAAAGAAAAGGCAGAAGACAAAATCCATAGGAAAAAGAACAAAATCCAAAGAGGTGATTTCCAAGAGAAAAGCTAAGTGGGCGGCACACACAAGGGCCTGCCTCACTATTCCCTAGGAAACACACAAGACCTCATTCGCCTCACAGGACAGGAAGAGTTTTCTAATGTGAACTCAAGGATTGACAAAGTGCAGACACGCGTGCACGCATGTGCGCACACACACACACACACGAGTGTGCACGCACACATGCCCAAGTGCTTGAGTGTCCTGGACACGGAGCACAAAGCAGCAGCTACAGTCCACACTGCACAGTCCTGTGTGCTGAGAGCGTATCTGCAAACACGCAGCGGCCCTGGAAGCCAGGGCAGTGGTTCCTGGAAACCATGCCCTAACATGCACAGCAGGCCAGGCTTCTGGGCATTTACCACAGAGAAATGAACACTCATGTTCAGAGAAAAGAATATATAAACATCCACAGCGGCTTTATTCATAAGAGACCCAGCCCGATGCCGTTGAGTGAACACGTGCTTACACAATGGCAACCCATCCACACCACAGACAAGACTTGCCAATAAACAGGGACAAATAACGGACAGTGAGGATGAATCTCTGGGAAATGCTGGAGTGAAAAAGGCCGACAGCAAACCGTGAGGTGCGTGTGACTGTCTACACAGCACTCTGGAAACGACAGGACAATGGAGACAAAGGACTCTGTGACTGCCAGACACCGAGAGCAAGGAGGGCCACAGAGTGAAATGCCGGCGTCCATGTCATCCGGGCTGGGACGCTACAGAACAGCATTTGGCTTAAGGTTTGGTTTAAGACAGGTCTCGCTGTATAGCTCAGATTGGCCCGGAACGCAGACTCTCCCTGCCTCAGCCCTCTCAGTGCTGACAGAACAGCTGTGTGCCACCACACATGGCTGCTACAGTGGTTTCTCAAGCTGAGGAAACTGGGGGAAAGATACACGGGTTTCTACTATCCATTAACTGTATATGCCTCTCTAACCATCTTAAAGGTTTAATTTAAATTAGAGAAGGGGTTGGTCTTTCCTATTTGCAAGCTGAAAACTGAAGTTTGATTAGTGACCAAGCCTGCTTGTCAACCCCTAGCTCCAGAACATCTGACAGCATCAGCAAAACATGGACCAAACTACAAGACCACAGATTGTATTGACCAGGGTCAGCAATACTTCACTCAAATCCTTTTTTTAAAGCCATTAGGCCAGGTGTGGTAGACCGTAATACCAGCACTGGGGAGGGTGAAGCAAAATGATCACAAGTCTGGTTAATATTGAAAAGACTCCTTTCAAAGGCCGCCCACTCAGTTGGTGTTTTGCTTAGGACACACCCATGAGTGGGCCATCACAGGGACAGACTGGGAACCTTCACTGAGAGTGGCAGGAGAACTCCCAAAGAGCCATCTTAGCACACCTGCTAACTGCCCCTAGCCTAATGGTGACATTTCTGTTGCAGCGGGTACCACACAGTCAGGCATCAAGAATGTGTCCAATCCCATGGGATTTTATTCTAGAATCACAGGGAACAGTGTCATTAGCAACTTAGCTCCTGGGGCAATTTTCTGCATCTTTGCCTCTTCCACCCAAAGACTAGCTCATTATTTTCTTTAATGACTATTATCTAAATTTATGAAGACTGAGAAAATTGCTTTAACCACTTTTTAATGCAAATATATTTTATAGGTTCTTAATATTTAATTACAATTCAATGGTGCTCTCACTAAAGCAACTCTCAGCCAGCGTTTAACGTCTGTACGGAATGCAAGCTCAGGAAGTTCAGTTCCAGACCCATTACCTTTCTAAAGAAATAAGTCTTTTCTGACCCAATATATCTGCTTCTTCTCTTAGTGAACACGACTTACCACACATCCGTGAGAGTTAATGTAACTGTCTGATGGGGTGACACACAGGCTCACACTCACTTGTTTAAGCCTCTGATTCCTTTACCCTCTGTGTCTTAGAGTGAGAAAGCGACCCAAAGGACAAGGCAGACGAGCAGCTGCCCAAGGAGGCATCTGTGAACCCCAATTACAGTTGCTCTGGCACTTCTGCTCCCCTAACTGTAAAGTCAGCTCACCAGGCCCCAACTAGACACAATGTGGACACCCTTGCCTGCCTCTGGTGCCTGGAGTTCTGGTGCACCCATGACGAGCACCCAGCTAAGTCTCTAAGAAGCCTTTTAGGGCGACACCACTTCCTATGTGTTGTCCACCTCATGGCTGGGGAAGCTGTGCCATCATGGGTGACTCCGCTGGGCGAGCTGGCTTGTGCAGGCCTCACCACACACACACCTGCTCCCTAGCTGGCTTTACCCCGGTATCCTTCCAGTGCAATAAACCACCCTGAGCACTGCTGAGCCCACTGTGTCTTTAGTGGGTCATCAAATCAGGAATATAGGGATGGGAGGTCTTGGGAACTTCAATCCACCAACACAACTGTACAACAAACAATAACCAACTTTCTCCCCGTCGTTCCTTTAACTCTTCAAAAGAGGCATCAACTCTAGCAATTACCGCCTCCTACTTAGCTCATGCTAATGCTTGATTACAAACCACGCCTGCCGCTACATCTGACGCTCTGAGAAACCCATGGCTGTACAGACGTTCCTTATCCACTTTAACACTTCCTTGATAGGTTTCTCTTTGCTTGACAAAAAGACAGATTTTAAATTATTTTCAATTTTACTCACCAAAGTCCACAGGTCAGATGGTCTGGGTAAAAGTAAAACTTGTGGAATGAAATGTTTTCATGATAATAACACATTGTGTAGAGCTGGGGATGCAGCTGAACTGGAAGAACACTTGGCTAGGCTAGTATGTAAGAGACCCTGGGTTCAATACTCAGCACCAGGTATGAGGATGGCACACACGTCATCCCAGCAATGAGAGGTAGGTGCAGAAGGATCAGAAATCCAAGCTCATCCTCAGCTACATAACAAGTTCAGATTGGCTACAGTAGATCCTGACTTTAGAAAAATACATAATAATAAAACGCAGCAAATGTGACAAGAGGAGGCAGCACAATTAGCCGCCATTAGGGCTCCTACAGCCCCCACATATCAGAGAACCCCAACAAGTGTGGGAAGGAGCAGGTACAGTGAAGGAGACCCAAGTACAGGGATGAAAGCTTCTGGATGCAGCAAACCAGCAGCGTATCTGGGGCAGGAGCCCAGTGCCACCAGAGAGAGCAGAGCAGGCTCCACCCATAGTGCGGAACAGCAAACTCCTACGCTCAGTGGTGCACAAGCATCGCCCTGCTGCTGAGCTGTGCAGTGCACATGGTTCTAGGCTTCCTGCTGTTGACAAAGTGCCTCCCAAGGCAGCAGTAGCTGTTGGTTTATGCTCCCCATGCAGGGGTCTCTAGCACTCATGTCCCCCACGCCTTCCCGGTCCTTGGGGTCACACCGGAAAGCTCTTCCCATCCTGAGAGGTGAGTGAGACATTATATGCGGATCCACAGACTACCAGACTCACTGTCCGTGACTGACCAAGTGTGCGTGACCACAGAGCTGAAATGTAAAGGACCTCCAGGAACACAGAGCGTGCCAGCGCCTCTCACAGAACAGGAGCAATCACTGTCGCAAAGCTCCTCGGCATCTTCAAACGAGAATGTTATTGAGGATTCTCACTCGGATAAGCTGTGTGACCTTCTAGTCTTAATTCCCTTTTTGTCTCCAAGTAAGAAGCAATGAAAGAAGACAGCATCAAAAGAAGCTCAAGGGCTAAGGAGATGATCAGTCAGGAAAGTGCTGTACAAGCAGGAGTTCACTCAGCAGAACCCACAGAAAAGCCAGGCAGGTGGAGTGTCTGTACCCAGCAAAGGGGAGCTGAGGTGTGGAGCCGAGTCTCAGTCCCGTGTCAGCAAGATATCCCAGATAATAAAGAATGAATGAATACACAAAGACAGATAAAATATGGGTGACACCTGAAGATCAACATAGAGAATGTCCTCTGACACACACCCCACACACACATCCCAAATAAAAATCTGTAGAGTAGCGCAAGCCAGGCATAGCAGAGCATGCCTATGATGTCATAGCAGAGCGTGCCTATGATGTCATAGTGGAGCATATCTACGATGTCATAGTGGAGCAGCAGAGCACGCCTATGATGTCATAGCAGAGCATGCCTATGATGTCAGTACTTAAGACACTGGGGCAGGAACATCAAGAGTACACCACCTCAGGCTACATAGCAAGTCTGAGATCAGCCTAAGCTACACAGTGAGGCCCTGCCTCAGAAAACTAAGGACTGGGAATGTGACTTATTGGTAAATTATCTGACTAGCATGTTCAAGGCCCAAGAATTCCCCACCACTGAGAGGCAAGTGGGGTGCACAAGTGCTTATCTTGGACTCCCTTACAGTTCATCATGAGGATGAGGCCTCTGTTTCTTTTGAAAGGCCTCTTAGAGTGCACTTAGCTTTACTCCTCTTTCGGGTCCCCTATATCAAATGGCACTATCTAACTTGGTTAGGCCACCTGGCATCCTCTGATTAATAATATCTATTGCCACACACTACACTAGATGAATCTAGGAAGCGGCTTTTACCAGCTCCAAATAATCACTGCTCCCAACTGTAGGGTTCCCAAAGGCAACCTTGTTCAGGCTCTGACTTTCCACCATGGTACCCAATCCCATCTCCACCCTCTGGCCTTCTCATCGTCCCACTAAAAAGACACGCTTCATTTCCTTCCAAATGCTGCCATTGATGTTCCCTTCCTCTTAGCGAGACTCAGCCTCCTCATTTCTCTCCTTGCCAAGGCCTGGGGCTTTGCTGTCCACACAGGGTTGGTTCAGGTCACGAGATGCTTAGTACTTTTCTGCTCATTTGTTTTGAGTGTATTCATCTTACACTTGGTCCCAGGAGTCTGAACTATGTTTGTAACATGAGGGCCGGCTTGTTTGTGTTTATGTCCCGCCCGGTACCCCACAGCTGGCAAGGCCCAAAGAAAATCACAGAGTCTGTATTAGGTTATAAATTGATTGGCCCATTAGTTTAGGTTTTGTATTAGCTCTTATAACATATATTAACCCATTATTTTTATCTATGTTAGTCACATGGCTCAGTACTTTTTTTTAGCGGGGTGGGTCACATCCTGCTGTTTTGGTGGTCTGGGAAGGAATGTCGAGAAAGCTTTCTGCTTCCCAGAATTCTCCTATTCTCCTTGCTCCGCCTCTACTTTCTGTCTGATTGTCCCACCTATACATCCTGGCTAATGGCCAATCAGCATTTATTTAAATCATGATTGACAGAATACAGACAATTCAAATTACTAGATATGGGTTAGTTTAAGATATAAAAGTTAGCCAAAAAGAGACTAGAGCTAATGGACCAAAGAATCATTTAATTAATACAGTTTCTGTGTAATTATTTTAAATATAAGCCAACCAGGTACCAAAAACACAGCCCTCTCCTCCCTACTACATATGTTTCCACTTTCTTGAAAATTCCCTCCAGTATCAAACCAACCAAATACAAAGCTAAACAAAACCAGCTCAGGATAAGGACTGCCCAATGTAACATGGCCCTTTACACTGCCTCCCAAAGAGCCAGGAGGACAAAAGCCTCTGGGCCAAAAGACAACAGCTCTAAAATGCAAGCACCTTCATCTTTTAAGAGCGAATTATATTTCACTTTAGTGAAACCATGCAAGGGGACCAAGTACAGCTGAACTCCCAAATTCCCATACCAACCTCCATTTAAGTCATTTAAATGAGACAATCGTATCAGTGCTGTCAAGATTAAAATGCTGGAGGTCCCTCTAAGATGAGTTTCAAATGGGAGCTCCTAACTACCAACACAAACGTGAAGAAAGAGAAACACATGGATGACCGAGAAGTGGTAGAATGTAGCCTGGGCATCCTCCTCGTTAGCACTGAAGGCCCCTTCCCACGGCCCCACCCCAGACACATCCCTCCCTGCCTGTGCCCCAATTCTAAGGCTCAGACACGAAAGCAAATATCTGAAAACTAAAAGAAAGATGGAGCCTCGTGGTACTGAGATGGAAAGAGTAGAGAGAAAATTCAAGACAGACTACTGTAATTAGTGTAAGCCGGTATAACCAGTAAGATAAATGTGCTTCTCCTTCCTGTCTTCACACTGGCAGATGCTGATGACCCGCAGGCCCCGCTAGGTAGAAGAATGAGGACGTGGCAGACAGCCACTTATCTGAACTCCAGTGCAGGCTGCCCCACTGCACTTCCCAGGCCTCGCTCCAGGAAAACGAGAGTGACAGCCACACTGTCCGGCTGAAACTCACATGGATCCAAAGAGCAATGTCGGAGTCACATCTCACAAGCCCCCAACAAGGCAACCCCCAAACACTGTGCCCCAACTGCTGCTGGCCCACACCAAGTGAAGAAGTGAAGACAAAACAGGCCAGATGTGTTTGCTGATTGTCCCACACCAAGACCTAGGAGAGCTGCCACTACAGGAAGGGCCCTGAGCACTGGAGCCCCAGAGTCGGCTGCAGCAGAGCTGAGCTAGACATGCGGAAGCAGTGCCCACCACCCACCAGCTTCTGCACTACTAAGTATCTCTTAGCAACAGTCCAGCACTGGAGTCTAGACATTCATCTGTCCTGCCACTCCTTTAGAGATTGTTCATCGTCGTCCCAAAGGGACACACGTGGGTTCTCACATCCGGTCAAAGAGGCACGAAAGGACTAGGGCACCAACCTTAGTCATTCTGTAATGCCAGATTCTTCCCCGAGACAAGCTCTCTGTGTAGCTCAAAGCTAGCACAAACTTGGGATCCTCTCTTCCTCGGGTTTTCTAAAGGCTTGGCTTTCTATTTGTCTGGCTTTGACTATATTTCTATTTAGTAAAACTAAACTGGGGGTAGGAGGGAGAGAAGGTTTTTCTTTTACACAGTGAGAACATCCATCAGCATCCCAACCAATGCACCAGCAGAAACACTGAATCCTTGCCTACCTCAAGACAACAATTTGAGAATGGAAGATTGATAGGTCCTATGAAGGTAAAAGAAAACAAAAATTAGCCGGGCGGTGGTGGCGCACGCCTTTAATCCCAGCACTCGGGAGGCAGAGGCAGGCGGATCTCTGTGAGTTCAAGCCCAGCCTGGTCTACAAGAGCTAGTTCCAGGACAGGCTCCAAAGCCACAGAGAAACCCTGTCTCGAAAAAACCAAAAAAAAAAAGAAAACAAAACAAAAATTAAGGTTGGAGTATGCTTCTCTGTGTTCCTGGACACCTCTCACACGCAGGCAGCAAGGCAGGCCACTCAGAGCAGCTGAAAAGACGAGAAGGCTGCCGATGTATGTGCTGGCCGTATCCTCCATCTTCCTGGCCCTGCTGCCCCTTTCCCTGCTTGGCCCCTCTCCCCCTTCTTCTCTTTCCCTGTGCCCTCTTAGGCACACACAGCAGCCAAGGAATTGCCTGAAGGTTCTCACAAGTGCGTGACTTCTAAAATATGCTGCATAAGCCAAAACTTCAGCAAGGGGATGACTGTAACACTGAGAGCCACTGCACGGGTTGTGTGAAGTCTGCAGGCTTCAGGGGAGATCCCACCCCCAACCAGAGTTACAATGGAACACGATGCAGCCAGTTTATTAGAGCCACCACACTTGAGAAATAAGGGGAAAGAGCCACTGGGTGATAGATAGTTTTAATTAAAATCTTCAATTTTCAGTTCACTGTGCACTATCCTCAGACAATCTCTTCCCTCAGCATCCCAGGTTTCTAAGATTTCTGATCTTAGGGAAAAGGGAGACATTGCAATGGACCAGATTTGCCTAAGGAAAGCACAAGGTTCTACAAAACAAAACACCTCCTCAATCATCAGCAACCACCAACATGACACAGAAACAAGTCTGCCTCTGCTGGTCAAAAATGCCAATATCCAACCAAAAAGACAGCCCCTATAAAAACAACTACCAGGCACCATCATCTCTTGCATGAGCCAGAATTTCTCAGCAACTTTCTGCTCTTAAACAACCCCTTATGCCCTTAACAATTATACAGAACTGAACAGACAGCTCAAACAAGAAAATACAAATGCCAAAAAAAAAAAAAAAGTTTTAAAGTATTCAACATTGAGATCACCACACCTCAGTCAGTACAGTTCTCATCAAAGAGTCAACAACAGAGGAGAGGATGGTGGGGTAAAAATTAATACAACCACTATGGAAATCAGTTTAGAGATTCCTCAAAAAAAATTAAAAAATACAACTACCATATGACCCTGCTATTTCACTCCTGGGCATACACCCAGAACTCCACAGGCCCTACCTACCACAGACATATCTGTGCCCCATGTTTATTGCTATTCATTCTAGCAAGGAAATGGAACCAACTTAACTGTCTGTCAACTGACAAATAAAGACAATCTGGAACATACATAAAATGGATATTATTCAGCTCTTTAAAAAAATCACAAAATTAGCAGAGAAAATAATAAATGGGCTGAGAATGAACAACATTAAGTGAGGTCATACAATCTCAGAAAGAAAATACACGTGCCCACTCAGGACCTCTGGAAGAGGTCAGTGCTCTTAACCACTGAACCATCTCTCCAGTTCCAGCAATATACTTCTTTACAATATAGTAATTTTTATTTTAGAAAGCTATACAGGCCCCTAAAACCTTCTACAAATTACTGCTACCAGCATTCACCATTGTAGAAATTAAAATGAAGATTTTTTTCACTTTCACTAATTCATTTAAAATTAATAACAAATAGTCTATTGTGAACATAAATGACATTTTTTTCAAAAAAAGTATTTTGCCAAATAAAAACTTTTTGTGGTAAGAATGGTTGTTTCTTATTCTCTGCAAGTCTCTTCACTACCTGGGTTAACGGGCACTCTGTCTTTGTTTCTGTAGTCAATCTGTCCCAACCTGGCACAATCTGCTATTTCTGCTCAAGTGTACAGAGAAAAGTCCCCATGTTGGAACATGGAGGTGGTACTTCCTGACCTTACAAAAGCCTCAGCACACTGACACTCTCGAGAGTCACCTTTCAAACCTGTGGCACATCTATCTGCTGCTCGCATATTGCTAACAGACTGCACAGGTCACCAGGAAGTCACTGAGTCACAAGGGTCACCTAAGGCTGACAGATATCACTACAATGTCAAATTTTCATCACTGTCACTAGCTACGGATCAAAGGGGCTCCAGGCACTGGGAGCCAACAAGTTCACAAGGAAGACACAAGATTTTCCGAATCCTTGCCCTCTCAAAGCATACCTTCAGCACTGTCCTTGTGCCACTAGGGAGGCCTTGGGGTACACACCCCAATCCTCTCTGAACCATAAAGCAGTTGTGGTACCACTGCCTAAACCCACCCTGCTCCCTGACTCATGGTGCAAAGCTAAGCCCAAGCTCACTCACTCAACTGCTAGGTTGCTCACAGCTGCGCTGCAGCCTTCTAGGCCTCAAGGTCTTTGCATGGAATGGAGATAAACAAAACCTGGTAGGACAACAGGAAGCTGCCTGGCCCTGGCAGTGAATGGACAGCTACCAACACACCACATGAGGAGACCCGCGGCTGAGAATGAGTGAGACCAAAACTGAAGACGGCAATCAAGACCAGACACTGGCCAAGCAGAAAGGCCAGAGCCCCCATGGTTCCCTGGCCAAGACTCTCTAGAAGTCTCTCTACTGATTCCCTCTCCACGCTCACAATCCCCAGCCTTTTCTCTCGGCAGACTGACCATCAAATTCCGAGCAGGTGTGTATGGACACACCAGCCTGTCTCACATACACCAAAATAAACAAATTGAAGCTTCAAAAGAATCAGATTTTAAAGTATGTTGAGCAGCTACAGCCGCTAACTTCTTAGCTAATACTCCAAAAGGATAAATTTCTAAAGAAACATAACCAAAACTGACTCAAGAAGGCATAGTAGTCATGAAGCCTCCCATAACCATTTAAAATCAAATCATAATTATTAAAAAAAAATCATCCCACAGAAAAAACTCAAGACCCACATGGCAAATTCTACAAATGTTGCTGAAAGTCTAAAGACAGAAGAAACAAAAAAAATTCTCCAAGCTCCTATTTCTAGAGAAGCACAGCCTTGCTATTAAAACATAATAAACTGTCAAAGGCAGACCTGGGCTGCTACGCAAGAGAGATTCTGGAAGGGAGGAAGCTAACTTTTAGTAGTGCAGCAGAACCTTTGCCAAGGGCCAAGCTATTCCTTAAGCGCAGGCCAGGCCAGTGATTAAGAACAGTGTGCCCTGTGACCTGCACACCCGCTGCCCAGCTAAGCACGCACTGCACTGCATCAGCAAGGGTGCAGGGCACAACCACAGGGCTCAAACCCAATGAACAACAAGGGTGCAGGGCACAACCACAGGGCTCAAACCCAATGAACAACAAGGGTGCAGGGCACAACCACAGGGCTCAAACCAATGAACAACAAGGGTGCAGGGCACAACCACAGGGCTCAAACCCAATGAACAACAAGGGTGCAGGGCACAACCACAGGGCTCAAACCCAATGAACAACAAGGGTGCAGGGCACAACCACAGGGCTCAAACCCAATGAACAACAAGGGTGCAGGGCACAACCACAGGGCTCAAACCCAATGAACAACAACGGTGCAGGGCACAACTACAGAGCTCAAACCAATGAAACAGCTCTAGCAGCAAGAAAGGAGGGCTTCTGTAATCTGATGAAGACAGTCCAGAAATACCTAGTAGAAAACCTTATACAATAGTAAAAAGTGAACCTGTAACATGCACGTCATCCCTGCCCTCGGGTGGCTGAGGCAGAAGGAAGGCCACAGGCAGCAGGAGCTCAAGGCCAGCCTGGGCTGGAAAGACCCTGTGGCAAAAAAGGACAGAGTAAACAGTGATCCCTTTCCCCACTTTCCCCGCGAGGGAGAAGCAGCTATGGAGGCCTCATTCTGCTATTCCTGGGAAGTTTGACGGAGACTCGCAGGAAAGAAAAGGAGAAGGAGGGAGGGGGGTGTCAAGTGACGGGAGAAAACTGCAGAGCACTGTGCCTGTCTCCAGAAAGCCAAACAAATATGTAGACAAACACTGTATTCCTAATCTACAAAACAAACAGAAGAGGTAAAATTTCTAGGAATTGTCCAGTAGAAGATGTGAAGGGCCTCTACATGAAAAATTAAAAAACTTGAAAATGTGAAGAGGTGAAGTCTCCACCTGAACCATCTCTGAGCAAACAGATTTACTCAGTACACAGTCAAGCCAGGCTGACGCTACAGATGGCCCTGCAGAAGGACACATGGATCTGCTGGGGCACAAAGCTGGGCCTTGGCCTCACCTGCAGTCAAAGACTAAGTTATTAACCACAGCCTGGCTCTGTAATTCATCCTCCAAGCTGGTGGACACTTCTGAGAGTGACAAGGATGTCACACGAAAAAAGGATGGCCTGGGCTCACTGAGACCACTGTCACCCTGATCCGGGGGCTAAATATAAGCAGCAAAACTATGAAGCTCCCTGGCATTTGGGAGACAGAAGCAGTGGATCTCTGTGGGTTGTAGGCCAGCCTGGTCTACACAGCTAGTCCAAGTCAGCCAGCCAGCCAGGGCCACAGACCCTGTCAATAAAAAACAACTACCAAGCAGTGAGAGACAGAACCAAATTCTGACCTCATGGCAGGAAGAGAGCTTAGCAAACACATGAGCCCCCAAAAACCTAAGTATATACAGATCCATAGCAGCGGAGCTTGTCTCTGCTATCAAAGGAGACCCCGAGAAGACTAAGCTTGCACCCACAGTGAGAGAAAGGACCTGGAGAGCTCCTCTACTCACCAGGAAAGGGCGACTCCTGGACGCCTCCGCACAGACAGCACTAGCCAACAGCCAGAGAGCTAGTAGGAGGGCATTCAGATCATTACAATCACAAAGCGGGGATGCAATGGGAAGGCTCCACCGTGACCCAGCATCTCCCACTACTGTTACCAAGTCAGTAACTGAGTCAGACACTCCCACGCTCACTCAGCATTTTTCAGCAGCCAAGAGATGGAAGTGACCTAAGCGTCCAAAAGCAGGCAAACAGGCAAAGGAAATGTGATCTGTACAAACACCAGGTGTGGCAGAGCCACAAAAAGGAAATCAAGCTGCGAGAACACAGCCACCCGTAGGCATCATGCCCGATGAGTAGGGCGAGCACAGGAAGGTAAACACCACACGACCTCACGCTAACACGGCCGTGGCCCACAGGCCGGTGCGACACTGGTGAGCGACAACACCACGGAGCAAGTTCGGAGATGCGCGGCACAGTACTGAAACTGCAGCAGTGGAAGTGTCCTGCCTTTGAAGACGCAGAGAAAACGCCGGGGTTTTGCTGGTTTTGTGCTGTTGTACAATGTTGGTTTAAACCCAGAGCCTTCCACATACTAGGCAAGCATTCTACCGAGCTGCATCCCAGCCCACAAAAGAGATTTTAAATGTCTTTGAATAACAGGCATTTATCAGAGTGCATCAATCACTCCAGTGTACATACACAAACATCATGGCCCATAAAAGAATACATTGAAAAGAAAAAATTTTAAACCACAATAGCAAACCTACTCACAAGGATGACCGCAGTAACAATGCTGCTGGAACAGGCTCCCAGAACCACAAAAACAACCTGCAGGTGGAGGCAGAGTAAGTCAAGTAGCCTTTACTTTTTAAAACCAAACCCTGCATCCTGGAAACTTCAGTACCCAAATGCCCTCAAATACTATGCCCTAAGCAAAGGTCACATAAAAATGTTCCTATCCGTATCACTGATAACATGCAAACACCCAACACTGTGGGACAAACGACAGTGTGCCTTATGCTTTTGGTGGTCTCTACAGTACAGTACAGGAGGGACAAGAAAGATGCCTCAACAGTTAAGAGCACTGGCTGCTCTTTCAAAGGACCCAGGTTCAGTTCCTCACACCCACGTGGTGGCTCATAGCCATGTGTAACTCCAGTCCCAGTGACCCTCCACGTTGTACAGATGTGGCATATACAGGCAGACTAAACCCCAAACACATGAATAAATAAAATTCCACACGAGGCAAAACTATCAATCGCATTTAGAGAAGAATTGAGGAAAAAAAAAACTATCAGAAAACTAAGGCCTTGGAGAGAGAGCTACATAAGCCAGGCACACCAGGAGAGACCAGGCACACCAGGCAGTGCACATGGCCTGACCATGGTCACCGGCTGCTGTCCCGACACTCTCTCACTGTGTACTGCTACATGCATCTCTCCACAGATCTGACACTTATTTTAAATCCATGAAGATTAGGAACAGATGAAGCAGTCTCTGACAACTTAATCTTTTCATTCAACAAAAATTTCGGAGGACAGCTCCTCACTAAGCACTCTGCTGGGGACTTTCCCACTGTGCCTGCTACATCGGCTAAGATCTGGTGTGAGGCACGAGGACATCAGTGTCAACAGCAGACCCCCCAGGGTACACAGCCCTTCAGCACTGGAGCCTGCAGTCTGTGAACAGGCCCTGTGTCCTAAGACAGGAATATGCAAGTACAGACAGGGCAAGAGGAGAAGGCAACTCTCACCTGCAAACTTCCCTGCAGGCCCTGTTCAGAGCCTGAAGCAACGCCCTGGACCATGTGCACACGGAGTGAAACTTCATTCTTAATGCTTCTGAAAAGGGAGCACGGGGCTGAGATTTGGTCGCACAGAAAGTAAGCTGCAAACAAGGCAAGCACATCTCGAAGGCCATGACAGCACCTACAGGAGGGTGCCCTAGACAGGGAGAGGCAGCCAATCAGTTCAGCAGATCTCAATTTAGCAAAGTCTGTGACAAGTCACGTGTGGATTTCTGTCTCTTGGGCTCAATTTCGGAGAAAAATAGGCCTGTGTAGAGCTGGCATCTGCAGGGAGACCAGGCTGGGTGAAGCAGAAGTTAACGTATGGCTTCCCAGTCGAACCACACAATTAAACCCGTGCCAGAAACAGAGGATTTATGCCCTCCCAGGCTGTGCACGTCCTTGCCAGGCCCTCCATCTGCCTGAGTGCCGAGCGCCACCGCCAGCTACACACAGCAGCACAGCATGAGCGATGCGGAACGCTGGCTCAGATGCCTCAGGACGTGAACGCTCGTGTGAGGATGACAGTGGACTGCGTACACACCCAGAGTACGGGGTTCAGTCGAGAAATACTACAAACTTTAAACCTCTGCTCACCAGATTTTCTCCAACAGTCATTCTAATGCTCTACAATCCAATCCAAACACCATACATAAAATGTCTCATTTCCATCATATGCAAACAGCCCTGAGTAGAATTCATTGTAAGAAACACAGTTGAAGCAAGGTGGTGGTGGCGCACACCTTTAATCCCAGCACTCGGAAGGCAGAGACAGATGGATCTCTGTGAGTTCAAGACCAGCCTGGTCTACAGAGTAAGTTACAAGACATCCAGGGAAACAGAGGAAACCCTGTCTTGAAAAACCAAAAAAAAGAAAAGAAAAGAAGAGAGGGAGGGAAAAGAAACAGTTGCCCTTAAACTATGTAATGTTATAAGATACATATACACTCAAAAAACAAAACACCAAGTGCCAAGAACAGGAGCGCCTTGCCAAGGATAGCACCCAGGTACACTGGTTTGTGAGGCCCCGAGGTGCCCTGGCAGACACACGGCTCCAGGGCTTCAGAACGGTCAGGAGAGGCAATGAGCTATCACGCTGAGGGGGAAGGCTGCTATGAAACCTGCTCTTCCACCATTGGTCTTGCTTCCTTCCTCAGCTTTCAGCGCCTGTTCCTGGCGAGTGGACAGAGCCACCACGGCCTCACACCTGCTCGGTATTTTATGGATCCATATAAACGACATGTGGCTCACTCTGAATGTCTGAACTCTGGTAACAACTTGTCAGTAAATACCCAACATGTCTGAGATCATTTATTTTAATAAAGTTTCATGACTCACCAGCTACCAAAGCCTTGATTTAATTCAAAGTTCAGAACATAATTCCCATTTTCTCAGGATAAATTTTTTTTCTAAATAAATACTAGATCAAAGTAGCAGCACAATGATGACATCCATTTTCCAAAACTACAGCGCAGTGACAGGCCAAATGCCACCATCAGCTGCCTCTAGTGAGGAACAGATCACTGGGACCGCTGAAGGAAGGTCTGTCACCACAAGGGCAGCACCCTCCCAGCCTCCTCACCCTGACCACCCCCACAAGGGCAGCACCCTCCCAGCCTCCTCACCCTGACCACCCCCACAAGCACACAGGTTCCTGACAGCAGCCTCTCCCGTGTGGACTCGCCCTATTAAAGCTGGCTGTCTCCTTACTGTACTTCAGTTCCCCTGAGTTCTGACTTTAAAAATTCAAAGAAAAAGTTTACAGGTCACAGACCTTCTGACCAACTCCCAGATGAGTAGTTTTCGGTAGCTTTCAGGAAACTCCCGACAAACAAAAAGCAAAACTTCATTAAAGCACAACCAGGATGCTAACCAATTCCCTTCATGACTGAGGAAGACTCCAGCACTCAGGTCAAAACAACTAAGAATCTAAAGATAAAACACACCAAGAGGACCTGGCCCCACAGGCATTGCCCAGTTCCATCTCACATGACACCACCAGTTACAGCCAAATCTTACGCAAAGCAGCAGAAGCTGGGAAGCACCTCTCCATCTCTCTGGCAGCACACACCGAAGCAAAAATCCTGTTCCCTACTCACTCATGTCCAGGAAGAAAAGTTCAATCTCCTTTGCTCGGAGAGGGCCCAGCACTCCAGGAGGGCAATCCCAAGAGAGCAAGAGGCCTGCTGGAAGAGACTACCCAGAGCTTCCTTCTAGCCTACCGGCACCCAGCAGGCAGGGGCAGCACTGTGTAACAGACTGCAGGAATGTCATATGTTGAAAGCCTTGATGCATTTTCTAAATTAAAAAGAGAGAGAGAGAGAGAGAGACTTAAACCATCCCATCTTCCTGCCGTCACCATCATAAACATGTAAGGACCATGACCAAAGGAAAGAGGAAACAGAGGTCAGAGCAGGTAAGGGCACTAGACCCACAGAGACTAAATTCTCAATGATGGGAAAGAAGCAACTCCAAGGAGCCAGGGACTGCGTGGGGGAAGGGGAGGAACAATTTGGTGGCAGAGCCCCTTGAGAAGCTCTCATCAATGGCGGTAAGCAATGGTAGCACACAGCCTGCTTCGTAGGAAAGTGTGGGTAATTCAAGAGCCAGCCACCCAGGGGCAGGCTATGCTCTCCTCTACAGCGCTCCGCATGCTATCCCTTTGCCCTGCCTCAGTCATCCTGGGACAAGCTCTAACAACAGCCAAGTCTGCCCCACAGAGGGGTCTGCAAAGGAGCCTCAAAAGCCACCCCCAAATGTGATCCTAAACGTTAGGAGAGCCCCAGCAGCTCTTTCCAGAGCCTCCCCTGCTCTCTGCCAGTTGGGGCAGGATCATTTCCAGCCCTCGTGGAAACAGCCTCAAGAGGCCCAGCTCTGAGATTCTCCACCCATAGCTTCAGAGTGCAGAAGAAGCAAGACAAGAGCAGCAGGGCGTCTGTCCACTGTGCAGGCCGCTCACACTCAGCTCAGGGCTCCCCAGCGCTTTCCACACTTTTTAATGTTTATGCACAACAGATGGGAAAAGAAAGAGCAAGAAGGAAGCAACAAGAGTAAAGAGGAGGAAGAGGGAAACGGGTGGAGGAAGACTACAGCAGTAGTTCTCAACGAGTGGATCACAACCCCTTTGGAAGGTTGAACAACCCTTTCACAAGGGTGGCCTAAGACCAGCAGAAAACACAAATATTTACATTACAATTCATAACAGTAGCAAAGTTACACTCATGAAGTAGCAATGATAATAATTGTATGGTTGGGGTCACCACACCATGAGGATCTGTATTAAGGGCTGCAGCATTAGGAAGGTTGAGAACCACACTGCACTGCACGCAGGACTGCCAACACAACACAACCACTCCATTTCACCACACCCCAGCACTTCACTTTCAGCCATGTTAACCACAGTGCTCATGCCCACTTGGTTCCTGTACTTTCCAGTTTCCTGTCATCAATGAACTTGATCAGCACACTTACAAATTCTCACCCGTAGGAATGACAAAGGGATAAAGAGGTCAAGGTTAGGGCAGAATCCATCCTCTGAAAGGTCCTTCCTCTCAACCCCAACCAAGATCACTGTCCGTAGAATGTGGTGGCCACAGAACACATAGTATCAAGATCACACGGCTTGGGGCTGGTGAGATGGCTCAATGGAAAAGGGACTTGCTGCCAAGCTCTGTGACCTGAGTTTGGTCCCTAAGATCTATATGGTAGAAGGGAGAAAACTGAAAACCAACTCTTACAAGTTGTCCTCCAACCTTCACGCTGCATGCTACACACACCTGCACCACTGCTACACACAATTAACTAAATAAAATGTAATAAAATTTAAAAGAAAAAAGATCACACTGCTCTGCTCAGAAATGAGCAAAGAACATAAATAAGGGAATCCCCGTTTCCCAGAATACCCTATCACTTTAGGGACAACTAGGCAGAGTTCAGGGGGACACTGTGCTTTATGCAAATCCCTTTAATCCTTAGACCTCCAACTTCTTCCTGAAACAGTGCTAACATCACATACCTAATACATTCCAAGGCGTCCTCCAAACCAGATGTAAATGGTTAAACATGGACTAATAATTAACATCAGCAAAAGGAGAGGTGCCAAGGAGATGTCTCAGTCAGTAAAATGCCTACCAGGGAAGCATGTGGCTCTGAGTCCAATCTCCAGAAAGCATGTAAAAAGCCAGGTGTGGTGGTGTGCACTTGGAATCTCTGTGCTGGAGATCAGGGACAGGTGGGTCCATGGGGCTCACTAGCCATCCTGCCTAACCAATCAGAGCCCTCCAAACCACCAAGAGTATCTGATCTCAAGAAACATGGTGGATGGCACCTGAGAACTAATGCCCAGGTTGTTCTGAGCACATGTGCGCACACACAATCGGGAACGGAACTCAGAGTAAAGCACTTGCCTACAATGCACAAAGCTTTAGACCCAATCCCAAGAGTAGGCAGACAGACAGGAAGAGGTGGCAGAATATTTGTTTACACTGTGTAATGATGTGTCATATGATTGGTTTAATAAAAAGCTGAATGGCCAGAAACTAGGCAGGACAGAATAGGAGGGGTCTCTACGGAGACAGAACTCTGGGAAGAAGACAGATGGAGAGACATCAGGGAGACACTGAAGAGGTTGGACAAATGCGATACAAAGTAAAAGTAACCAAGTCATGTGGCAGAAAGTAGATTAATTAAGAAAAAGAAAAGCTTAATAAATTATAAGAGCTAGTAGGACAAGCCTAAGCTAACAGCCAAGCTTTCAGAATTAATCATAAGTCTCCATGTCATTATTGTGGACTGCAGTCCTGACGAGAAAATACTACTCCAGGGGGACAACGGGACATTTACAGAACTGTGGAGAGGCCCTGACGACAGCAGGGGAACACTGGGGAGTGACAAGACACGCCTCACAGTTCGAGCCGTTCTAATACTGTTTCATTATTGCTGTTTTAATACCACTGGCTTTGATTCTTAAACCTATGATACTGATTTCTTGGTTCTGTTAACTTTTTTAAGATAAAAAGAGTGAAGCAACAAATTAGGAAGACGACACTTCTGGGTAGGAAGTGGCACAAAAGGGACAGGATCAAAGGAGAGGAGGTGAAGGCCAGGATTTGGGACAGGTGTGGCAGCTCCTGCAGTGGGAAGGAGGTTCACTGTGGGGAGCTTTCTCACAGGGAGTGAGTGGGAAGCTGACTTCAGAAGACTAGAGTGCTAAAGAGTCACCCAGTGTCAGCAACAAAACTTTACCAGCAAGAAAGGACACTGTGAATTCTGAACTGAAAAAAACTGTTATTAGCCACATGTTTAAGTCACTTTTAATTCAGTAAACATGATTTTTTGGATATTTCTAATTTAGCGAAGGTGGTATTTACTGCCTTTTCTGGCTGGAGCCTGTGTCAGGGTCTGGCTCCTCTCTGCACGCAACTGCCTTTTCAACACTCTCCATTCACTCCACAGCCGTACCAAGAAGGCAACAGTCAGGGCAATTCACAAAGACCCAACCTTAGCATCCCCAAGCAGAAACTGGAAGAAACAAAATGAATGGAAATTTTGTTATCTACAGGAATGATGACTGCAGCAAAAATGTGACCAAATGCCAAGCCCGCAGGCACAAGCCCGTGGTCCCAGCAACCTGCCTAGGGCCTGCCTAGGAGAGTAAATCCAAGGCCAGCCCTGGGCTTAGACCCTAGCTGAAAAGAGGTCTGGGTCTGTATTTCAGCGGTGGGGTGCTTACCCGATGTCACGGTTCATCTCGACAAGATTTAGAATTGGCACTGAAACACACCTCTGGGCATGAGGGTGTCTCCAGAAGTTTAACTAAGGAGGGAAGAGCCACCCCACCCCAACTACCTGAATGTGGGCAGCACTATCCCATGGGCTAGAATCCCAATCTGAATAAAAAAGAGATGGTAAGGCTCACAACCTTACCTCTTCTTGGCCTTCTCAGGTACCCACACTTTCACACATTCACACAGATACACAAACACATAAATGAACCTTTGTCGGGTGTGGTGGCACAGTACTCAGAAGGCAGAGGCAGGCAGATCTCTATAAGCTGGAGGCCAGCCTGGTCTACAAAGCAAGTTCCAGGACAGCCAGGACTGTTACTCAGAGAAACTCTGTCTCAAAACAACAACAAAAGGTGACTGTGGTAATTTGAATAAGAATGGTATTTGGATGCTTAGTCACCAGGGAGTAGAACTATTTGAAAGAACGAGAAGAATTAGGGGGTGTGGCCTTGTTGAAGGAATTATGTCATTGGGGGTGGGCTTTGAGGTTTCAAAAGCCCAGTCTCTCTCCCTTTTCCTTCCTGTGGCTCAGCTACTTCTCCAGCTGTCTGCCTGCGTGCTCTCCCCGTGACGACACTGTGAGCTCCCCGGTAAGAGCTCCTGTATGAGAGCTGCTGTGGCCACGGGGTCTGCTCACAGCAGCAGAGCAGTTACTGAGAGAGTGACCCACACTGTGATAAACAAACTGCCTGCAAAGCAAACAGGACTCCACGTGGAAGCAGACACCCCCTTCTCAGGCTCCTCCAAAATCACACAAAGAATTTACAACAAAAACAGAAAGGAAAAATAGCAAGCTGGGCGGAGTGGTGCACACCTAATGCCAGCACTCAGGAGGCAGGAGCCACACAGTAAGACCTTGTCTCAAGAGGAGGAATGAATGAATGAGTAAATAAATAAATAAGAAAAAGCAGCAGATCACAGGAATAAAATAACTGCAGGGATGATGTTCATTCAACACAAGCAGCAAGCAGCAGACCCAAAAGCCAGATGACAGAGTTGCCAGGTAATCAAACGCTACCTCCACAAGCCTGTGCACATCCACACCGTCAATCTGAAAGAACTAGAGAACAGGACGGTTTTTAAGTAAACTAGTAATAAACAGAACTTGTGAAAATGATAAAAAAAACTGAATGAAATGGGAGAATTATCTAGAATTTAGAAGAGGTTAGGATGACAACAAGCAGCAGCTTGGACACAGAGAAGGACGTGTACGACAGAGCAGAGAAGAAAACGGGCCGCACAGAAATAGACGCAGAGGCGCGCTTACTTCTAACCAGAATTTCAAAAACAATGACTGAGGACATCTGGGTGACAGGGTGAGGAATTTGGGGACAGAGTCTCCTGTATCGCAGGCTAATCCCTAATTCTATGTGATCTGTAATCTAGGATGACCCTCAACTCCTGGTTCTCCTGGCTCTACGTCCTGAGTGCTGAGTGAGACTATAGGTATACGCCCTCACTGCGTTCCAGGTAAGGCTTAAACCCAGCACTTCAAGCTTCCTAGGCAAACACTACTGTAGGAGCCATGACAAGCTAAATATGAACAGATCACCCAAAGGAAGTGTTTTACATCCAACCATTATCACCTGCCAGAGTAGGACCCAGCCATCAATAAATTTAATAGAGGCCCCGTCTCAGTAGTTTACCATGAAGCAATACCTGGTTTCAGGAAGAACCACAAGCTGAGATTACCCAAGCACCAAGAACAGACCATCCATAGGAAATGCCTAGCATTCCAACCGCTGTAGATAGGATCACCTGCCAGCGCACACTCACCAGGACACCCTAGACAAATGTCAGCCAATCAGGGGTCCTGAACCTCAGAAACCCCTCACCACCACAGAAACCCCTCACCCCAACCTTTACTACTATAGAAACCCAATTCTAACTGAGCTCAGGGCTTTACGTTTATTCCAGTACGTTGGACACGAGGAGAGACCAAGTTTGTAAACTTGCATAAAATAAAGGCTTTTTGCTTTTACATACGGGACTCGGTCTCCTTGTTGGCTTTTGGGGACTTCATGAATTTGGGCCTAACAACTACCAAATCAGATACATCTCCAACCCAGATTGTTTTGTTTTTGTTTTTCAAACTGATGAAGGCACTAACTAATTCACAGACTCAAGAAAATCAGTAAGTTCAAAGGTAAAATAGGCAGAAATACCGACCCTACCCAGAGGAAACACAGGACATTCTTGAAAGCAGTGGAGAGAAGTAGAGGCAGCCGACATGAAGGGAATGGCCCAGCCAGCCAGGCCCTCAGTTCTAGCTAACAGCAACAGAAGGCCTGAAATAGTATCCACGAGCCGGTGAGGAACATCAGTCTGACACCCCACACTGGGGAAAATAACCGTCAAGAATCAGGGCTGATAACATGTTCCCAGTCAGGAAAAAAAAAAAAGAATCAGGGCTGAGCAAAGATATTTCCTGGGTAATAAACTTGACATCAGCCCTTTCAGAGGAAATTCTAAAACCCTTCCATAAATGAGGAATCCCACCAAAATCTAGAAAGCCAAAGAGGAGGGGGGGAACACCAGACCAAAACAAACAAAAGAAATTCCTTCTGAGCCTTGTGCTGTAACTCCTCAGGCCCTCTGTGCTTCCTAGACAACTGTCAGAGGAGAAGGCAGTGGGCTACTTCAGACAGTAACGGAGCAAGAGTAGATACTTTCAATGCATTTTTCTTAAATACAAATAAGATGATGTTATATTTAGGACTAAATAAAAAGATTAATTGCTCCAATTAAAAAATAAAAACCACTGGGTGGTGGTGGGTGGCACATACATTTGAGCCCAGCACTTGGGAGGCAGAGGCAGGCAGATCTATTGAGTGTGAGCCCAGCCTGGTCTACAGGGGTCCAGGGCCCAAAAACAAAAAAAAATCAGCTGGAGATGGTGACACACACCTTTAATCCCTTTAAGCACTTGGGAGGCAGAGACCAATGGATTTTAGTTTGAGGCCAACCTGATCTACATAGTAAACTCCAGGACAGCCAAAGATATGTAAGAGAGACCCTGTCTCAGAAAAAAAAAATCAAAAAGATAAAAATGATCACGTTGTTTTTGATCTGACTGATAGCTGTTTACA
Organism: Ondatra zibethicus; assembly: GCA_004026605.1. Lineage (NCBI taxonomy): Eukaryota > Metazoa > Chordata > Mammalia > Rodentia > Cricetidae > Ondatra > Ondatra zibethicus. The sequence goes on along the minus strand of PVIU01004495.1, from coordinate 67,468 downwards.
GAAGACACATGGAGCACAAGGACACAGAAACCCTGACCTACATAAAAGGATGAAAAATAAGCAACCCAAACCCAGGCAACGGGGAACTGGTTAGTGCCTGGTGTTAACGAGGCCAGAGACACCCAAAGGAAAGAGCACTGTTAGTGGTGAAGACAGCCACTTCCCAATGACCCAGACTCAACTCTCCAAGAGACCGGGAGGCTCTCAAAGTGTATAACCTTACAAAACACAGCCTCAGACAAAACCACAGCATAAGCCAGAAACACTGACAAAAGCAACTTTGTGGGAGGATGCAGCATTTTAAAACTTAATCTTGCACAAGTCCATGCAACAAATTTCAATGTCAGTAGTCTATAGAGCAAGCTGCTGACCCCCAACACTAGGGGGCGCCATCCACATGTAACAGTGCTGTCAGCAGCTGCCCTAGCTGGAAGTGCACCTGCCAAGGATGACGACCCTGCTGCAATCACAGACATCCTCCTCATCAACCAATTAAGAAGTCAAAATGCATCCTAGAAATTCTCACCTATGCTACACATTACAGAGCAGACTGGGTGTGCCTGTGCTTTCTGATAATTCCAATACACAGGATGCAAAGGCAAAAGGATTCTGGGATTAAGGCCAGCACAGGCTACGTAATGAAATCCCATCTCAAAAACACAACAATAGAATACTTTCAAATAACTAATTAATTAATTCAAAATAAAAATCAAAATAACCTGAAATGGACAACCACATCACCATATGAAAACACAGAACGCAGTTGAAGCAGTCACTTCCCAGAACTAAATACAACATCAGGAGAACAAATGGCTGGAAACCCACCCTTTGTCCACCCTGGGAATCAAGCTAGGTGGTGGCTGCAGCAGGATTTCCACAGGTTTGAGGTGAGGGTGGGACACATCAAGAGTTCCAGACCAGCCTAGGCTACAGAGTAAGACCCTGTTTTAAGGAGCTGGGAGAAATCAGCCAGATGGTGGTGGCACATGCCATTAATCCCAGCACTCCAGAGACAGAGGCAAGGCTGATCTCTGTGAGTTCAAGGCCAGACTGGTCTACAAGGGAATTCCAGGACATCCAGAACTACACAGAGAAACCCTGTATTGAAAAACCGATAGATAGATAGATAGATAGATAGATAGATAGATAGATAGATAGATAGACAGACAGACAGACAGAGACAGACAGATAGACAGACAGACAGACAGACAGACAGACAGACAGATAGACAGACAGATAGATAAGAATAAAAAATAAAAGCCTAAATCAAGGGAGCCAGCAAGGTAAAGGTGGGTAAAAGCACTTGCTGCTATGCTAAGCCTGCTCTCTGAGTTCAATCCCCAAAAGTCTCATGGTGGATTGAGGGACCCAACTCCTGCAAGCTGTCCTCTGACCTCTATACAGGGACAAATAAATACACTATAAAAATTCTGGTTATTGTTTTATGTGCACAGGTACTCTGCTTCCATGTGTGTCTGTGCACCATGTGGATGGGGCCTGGTTATTGTTTTATGTGCACAGGTACTCTGCTTCCATGTGTGTCTGTGCACCATGTGGGTGGGGCCTGGTTATTGTTTTATGTGCACAGGCACTCTGCTTCCATGTATGTCTGTGCACCATGTGGATGGGGGCCTGGTGCACAGGGTTCTTAGCTCTGAACCATCTCTCCAGCACCATATTAAAAACAAAAAGCCTAAATCTTTATTTAATCTTTTAAAACTTGTATAGAACACTGACATGGCTCTCAAGCCTGTTCTATCTGGCATTCATGGAGCTGATCATTCACTGTAGCTCAAGAAATAACAAAACAGTTTGGCACAGGGGCTGGAACAATGAATGGCTCAGCAGTTAAGAACACTGGTTGCTCCAACAGAGGACCCAGGTCCAAATGCCAGCACCCATGTCGGGCAACTCACGATCATCTGTAACTCTAGTTCCAAAGGACCTGATACCTCTTCTGGCCTCCATGAACACTCTACACACACAGTACACTGTCCAGGCAGCCAGCTGTTTCTGTCATTTCTCACGTTTTTTTGGAAGTCACTTGTTTGCACTTCCTACTTAGTATTATTTTCTTCTCAGGTCTCTGAGGTAGTTGAAGACTAGATAGTTATAGTTTCCCTTGTTTATGAGACTCAGAAAAGAAAGTCACTACAGAAATGGAAAGTATATAAGGTTGAGAGATATTAAAAGATAGTTCTGGATGGTAATGCAAGTTATGATAGAAAGTAAATCAGGTATAAAACTTGGGACTCACCCAAGATAGGATAGATGATGCATTTTCTTTGAATTTGTCAAATGCAAATGGAACAGACATTATTGTCTGTATATAGTCTACACAGTTATTGTACTTATTGTATATAGTTTTTCTTATATTAGTTATAGCCTTTTTTATTTTAGATCAAAAAAGGGCTAATACAGTGGGTTTTTTTATTTGTTTTAATAAATAAAGCTTGCCTGAAGACCAGAGTGCAAAGCAGCCACAACTGTCAGCCATACAGGCCAGGCGGTGTGGTGCACACATTTAATCCAGTGTGGGAAAATGGTCTGTATTCTGTCAATTATATTTTAAATAAATGCTGACTGGGCCAGGCGGTGGCATACGCCTTTAATCCCAGCACTCAGGAGGCAGAGGCAGGTGGATCTCTGTGAGTTCAAGGCCAGCCTGGTCTACAAGAGCTAGTTCCAGGACAGGCTCTAAAGCTACAGAGAAACCCTGTCTCGAAAAAACAAAAAAAAATTAAAAAATAAAAATAAATGCTGATTGGCCAGTAGCCAGGCAGGAAGTATAGGCGGGACAACGAGACAGGAAGTAGAGGCGGGTCAAGGAGAACAGGGGAATTCTGGAAAGAAGGAAGCCCCATTCTTCTGTAGTCATGACCCGGCCACAGAAGAAGCAAGATGTCACTACCTCGCTGAAAAAGGTACCGAACCATGTGGCTAGCATAGATAAGAATACGGGCTAATATAAGTTATAAGAGTTAATAAGAAGCCTGAGCTAATGGGCCAATCAGTTTATAACTAATGTAGACCTCTGTGTGATTTCTTTGGGACTTAACGACTGCAGGAACTGGGCAGGACAGAAACCCCGACAACAATCCAGCACTAGAGAGGAATATAAGATGGGAGGAGACAGGCGCTCAGGGCTCAGTCTGCAGTCTGAGGGCTGGTGGAGATCACTGCAGTCTGCAGTCATGTTGAGGACAGGATCACCCCTTTGTCTGTCTGAGTCTTGGTAGAAATAAGAATTCTAGATATCCAGTTTTGTTTTTCTGATATCCAGTCTCTGGGGTATTTGTGCTACATCTGGCACAAGCACGTGCTACATGAAGGCACACTCATGAACATAAAGTAAAAAATAAATAAAGCTTAAAGCCAAGGGTGATAGCGCACACCTTTAATCCCAGCACTCAGGAGGCAGAGGCAGGCAGATCTCTGTGTGTTTGAGGCCAGCCTGCTCTACAGAGCAAGTTTCCAGGACAGCCAAGGTTATACAAAGACTTTATCTCAAAAAGCCAAAAATAAATAAACAAATCTTAGAAAGAAAAAGAAGAGGAGAAAAAAGCAGAAGCTGGAACCAGCCCCAGGCTAGCCATGGGGAACACAGGAAATGCCCCAAGGTGAATGCAGAAGCTGGTTCTGGGAGCTAGTCAGCAACCCACCTCTCTGTGGCTCTATAATAGCATTGAAACCCACAAGAAACCACCTGCATGTGTGCACTCACAAACCTCACTTCCCCCAGCAGCTCTACCCACTCTGAACACCTGGGAGGGGCAAGAAGCTATGCACACAGGTTGTGTACAAGTGGAAATGCCAATAATGCTGCAGTAAACACACATAACCAAATGTATTCTCATATGCCAGCAAAGTAAGAAAAACAGCTTTGAAACCTGTTGAGGGCGATGAGGGAAAAAGAGACAGAGAGAAGGGGTAGAAGGAGAGAGGGAGTGAGGGAGGGAAGGGGAGAGAGAGAGAAGTAGGGAGAGGTGTGGGAGAATATACTCAACATACAATACATACATATGTGGAAGCCTGAAAAATATTTTAAAACTTTAAAGAGTTGACATTTTTTTTAAAAAAACATGTTTTAAAATAGTTTAGGAAACTACCAAGATTATATTGTATGACTAAATAAATTTCCATAGAAGACAGACAACTCCTCTGCAAGGAACCTACAGCTACTCAGGGAAATCAAAGACCTAACAATCCAACCTCGATACAAGAGATGGATCCCAATGCCCACTCCCTCCCCCGAGTCACAGGCCCAGGGCAATTTCAGCCTAACCAGCAGACTCTGCTTCTCTGACCGTGGCTGCTGCTGCTTCTGCAATGGTCATGAAGTTCAAGAACAAGAAAAGCCAAGGCTTCCAGGGAAAGCCAGAGTGGAAAGTCAAGATGGAGTCGCATGACACACACGGGCATCGTGAAGCCACCCTGCACACCTGCAGGAGCACAGAAAGCACACTGCAGGAAGAGCAAAGACACTTCAGCAAAAATTACTAAAACAACTAGGTATCAGGGGACACAAGAAAGATGAGACCCCTACCTTACACAGTGTGTAATGACTTCAACAGGGAAGGTAAACTATAAAGCTGGAAGACAATCCAGAAATGACCCTCCTACTCTCAGAACAGGGAAGCAGCTCCTCAGAGACACAGAAAGAAAAGAGTCCTTCAACAGTGGAGGGAAGAGCCATACCCGTTCACGTCCTCACTGCTGTAGGATAGCGCTCTAGTACCCTGTAAAGATTTGTTACTCGTATTTGGTTTAAAAAAAAAAAAACACCGATTGGCCAGTAGCCAGGCAGGAAGTATAGGCAGGGCAACCAGACTAGGAGAATTCTGGGAAGAGGAAAGGCAGAGTCAGTCACCAGCCATGTGCAGAAGCAAGATGAGAATGTCTCAGGGAGAAAAAGTACTAAGCCACGTGGCTAAACATAGAGAAGAATTATGGGTTAATTTAAGTTGTAAGAGCTAGTTAATAATAAGCTTGAACAAATAGGACAAACAGTTTATAATTAATGTAAGCCTCTGTGTGTTTCTTTGGGAATGAGCAGCTGCGAGACCAGGCTGGACAGAAACTTCTGTCTACAACCTCATTAAAACTGAGACTGTGAAGGGCCCATGAAGACAGAAGGGTCAAGCTCTGTCTGCAAAGTCATTCACCAATAGTGAAATAAAATGTAAATGCTCCTAAAGCCACTTCAAAAAAAGTCAAGAAATAGAAAAATGGTCAAAAGACTGGAGAGGGCATTTTAAAATAAAGGAACAAGCACAGTTAACTGGTGCCTGGTCACCATGAGCCCATTCTGCTTCACGCACTACAGTGTTCAGCACAGGGCAGGTGACTGGGACACACACAGGGAATGTGTGTATGGAAGGTAAAGAGTCGACACAGTTACTCAATGCCCATGGTGCAAGTGCATCAAAAAAGTAAGGTGGTGATTGCCCCCGAGGGAGGAGGTAATGGATGTCAGGGCAGGATGCTATCAAGGACATCTGGCTGCTGAGATGGCCCCTTTCCTGTGGACAGTATGGGTTCACAAATGTTCCTTTTACAAATACTGGTTGATATGAAAATAGATGGTTCATAATTTTTTAAAAAGAAACCAAGGCTAGAACAGCCCTGCTCTAAAACAAAGCAGGTAAGTGAAAGGAGCTCGGGGCAAATCCTAGCAGGGCTGGAGCTGCAGGCACAATTTGTACAATTAACTAAGCCTGAGGAGGCAGCAACTCGAAACTCTGAGGCTGTGGTGAGGGGTCCAAGCCAGAGCTGCCACGTCCCAGAGAGGGTCTAGGTCTTAAAGCATAAACCCCCCTGAGTGATCAACAGTCACTCCCACTTCACCTCTGGCCTGATACAAAGGACACTCTCCCAACACACCCACTGCCCTCACAGGTCCTTCTCTAGAGGAAGTTACAGCATGGACTCTAGACCCGCCACTCCTCATCTGGGAACCAGGAGCTGAATCTTCCAGACTTTAGTCTGAGACTCATTTGGCTCACCAAGCCATCTTAAACTTTACTGCTGTAAGCTATAGGCTACAAAGTGAAACCCTAGGTTGCAAAGACGGCTCAACAGTTAAGAGCACTGGCTGCTCCGGCAGAGGACCTGCTTCAGTTCCCAGCATCCACATGGTGACTACGTTAACTCCAGATCCAGGGAGAGCCAACACTCTCTTTTGGCCTCCTCAGATACCAGGTACACCTGTACATACATGTACTTTGCATGTACACACATGCAAACACTTAAACACATAAAATAAAAATAAATTTTTAAGAAAGTGAAACCCCACTGAGGGCAAGTTAGGTCTAAGAAAGTCTAGAATAGCTCATTAGAGAATCAATCTACCTAATCAAAAACTACTTACAAAAACAAATGAGCACCTGCAACCCTAGCCCTTGAGAGGCTGCACCAGAGGGACTGCCTCAAAGGCAGCTTAGGCTACATATCAAGATCCTAATCAAAACACCAACTGAGAAACAGAGAGAAAAGGAAAGAGGGAGGGGATAAAAGAGGAGAGGAGATGGCAAAAAGAAGAGCAGAAAGCAGGGCAAAGACATCTTCAGCCTCAGCTTCAAAATTCAGGCAAAAAAAAAAAAAAAAGACATCTTCAGCCACACAGCAGCTGCAGAACGCTATGGCAGGCCTGAAAGCTCTTCAGACTGAAGGAAGATGCTACATTCAAATTCAGCTACACAAAGAGAAGAAACCTGAACACAGGAAATACAAAAGGCACTTTCTGATTTTTTATTTATTTATTTTTTTGTTTTTTTGAGGCAGGGTTTCTCTGTGGCTTTGGAGCCTGTCCTGGCATTAGCTCTTGTAGACCAGGCTGGTCTCGAACTCACAGAGATCCGCCTGCCTCTGCCTCCCAAGTGCTGGGTGGGATTAAAGGCGTGTGCCACCACCGCCCGGCCCACTTTCTGATTTTTTAAATGTTTAAAAATTAATCAACTGTTTAATAATAAATTATTAACATTATTGTAGGGCTTAAAACATGAAGAGTTAAAAAATACACTATCCACAGAGAAAGATGGAGGGATAGAAGCTGCCACTGTGCAGCTCTGGTGTCATGAAAGTTCCGTAACAACCGCAGCAGGGTCATGGTAGTAAGTGAAAGACACAGTGTCATAAGTCTGAGATGGTCAGGAAGTAACCAAGGGCCAGGTCTAGAGACACGGTGTCATAAGTCTGAGACGGTCAGGAAGTAACCAAAGACCAGGTCTAGGGCAGCCTTTTCTTTCATAATTAATAAATATTAAGGCAATCCCAGGGGCTGGGGTGTGAGGGGCTGAGTACTCGCCTAGTATCTGCTAGGCGCTTTAGCCTATGTTTGACAAAGACAAACAACAACCTACAGCACAGGAAACATAAAGCTTCACAGACGCTACTCTCTCGTCTCTATCTCCTACCCTTAAGTAATTATCTTTCCACAAACTCTTCCACAGGTAAGCAGCTGCTTCATGTATATACACACCTTCTAAAAGGTGCAGTCTCTTCTGAGTCTTGTTTGTCTTTAACTACAAGCCTACTTTGGGAAGTTCCCAGACGCACAGGAACATACAGCCCTCACTGTCCCCACCACTGCACTGCATGCCGCATAATGCACCACTATTTAAATAATGCCATCTCTGGGAAAGGGTTGCAAGTTATTGGAATTCAAGAAATACCAAGAGAAGGAATGCTGCAATAAACACTCCTATAAAGGACCGGGATAAAAAATAGCTTTCATATTTTCTTAGATTCATTATTCCTAGATTTAGGCTCACAACTGTATAAAGACAATTGCATAAAGTCATTTCACTTATGAAAATATTCATACTACTTTCAAAACACATCCCTATGCATAAGTCACCAAATGAAGGAAAACCATCTACAGAATCAACTATAATCTACTTGACTCAAAATTCTTTCCCATCAGGGACAATCTGACCGGACTTTCTCAGATATGTAACTAAGTGAAAATGATCGGTAACTCCTAGTAATAAACAGATTACCAACTAGTCTACTATCTGAAGTCAGGAGAGCCAACAATCAAGACATTAGCACGGCCCTACTATAGCTGTTACACAGACACAACCGAGCTCATCCCACACAGACAGCAGAACCCATACTAACAAAGAGCTCTGCTCATCAGGACCAAAAGTCCTAGAGATCTGTGAGTTCCCAGCGGCAGCATGGTGCACACAGCAGCACAGCGACACAACACCGCTGTGACACTGTCACTGTCAACTTGACTGGATCTACAATCAACAGGGGACACAGTTCTAGGCGTGTGGTGAAGGGCTCCAGGGAGGTTTAACTGAGGAGAGAAGATGATTTGGGTTGTGTACAGCACCGACCTATGGCTCTGGACAGCAAACAGGCAGAAAGCAAGTGAAGCACCAGCGTTGGCCTCTGCTCCCTGACTGTGGAAGGTAATCAGCTGCCTCACACTTCACAGCCATGTCTTCCCCACCATGCCTGTGCCCTCAAACTGTGTGCTTTCAACCTATGAACCAAATTAAAACCTTTCTTCCTTAAGTTCCTTTTTCAGCGATTTTATCACAGTAATGAGAAAAATAACTCACATAGCCACTGATCACATGGACATCACTTGACACCTTCAACCACAGTCCCTGGTGAAACCAAGGAGAGGCTCAAATTTACATTCAAAGAATGTGAATCAAATCAAATTTCTGCAACTTGGTTACAGGTTCTGTTATAGAAAAAGGAGTTGCTGCAAAGGGCAATGGGGGAGCCCAGCAATCAGGGTGAGGAAACAAAGACCCAAACCTAGGTTGTAGGCAATGTGGTTCCAGACCCAATTCTAGGACCCAGTGGTCAGTGCCAAGCCCCAGCTTCCAGGCTGGCACTAAGACCCCACACGACATGAGAGCTGAAGGCTTCCTACTTAAAGTTCATTCACTGAGACCTGGGCCAGATGTCCTCGAGACCACGTGAGGAGAGATAAACACAAGAGTAAGAGAGAAGCCAACGTATATCAGTGGCTTCTAGAAACCCAGGTCAGAAGCTGAGGAGATGGCTCAGTTGCTAAAATGCCTGCTGGACAAAAAATGAAGACCTGAGTTAAAATCCTCAGAAAAAGCCTGGCATGAATCGGCGGGCTCCAGGTGCAGTGTGAGAGCCTGGCTCCAAAAAGCAGTAAAGAGCAACTAAGGAAGACACCCAACATAGGCTTCTGGCTTCCACATGCATGCTCAGGAACACACGCACACACCACACACGTTTAAAAATTTCTCACAGCAACTATCAAACACAAGACCTCACAGACCAGAGTTAAAAAAAAAAATCACCTTTGTAGATAAAAGAAACAATAACGATCTCACTTTTCTGACTTGGCAGACTAAGACTATGAGGGATTGTTTTGTTTTTGAGACAGGGTCTCACTGGAACTCACTATACAGACTAGCCTCAGACTCACAGAAATCCACTTGCTTTTTCCTCCTGAGTTCTAGTATTAAAAGCAAAACCATCATACCTGCCCTCAAGATTGTTTCAATGAACATGGGGACACATGTCTATAATCCTAGCTAAAGCAGAAGGATCACAAATGTGAGGCCACCCTGGGCTACACAGAGAGCCTCTGCCCCACTCCCAAGTGAAAGCTATTATTGGCTAACTAATACTTCCATGATGACTTACAAGAATCAATTCACTGTGTATAATGTTCACACACTGGCTTATGGGGACTATGTCACAAAGTTTATATTGCTTATTAGCATCCATTCGACACACTTTAATAGAGTTGGATCTCAGGACTCCTGCCCTAGGCCAGAAAGGACAGAGACACGGGGGTGGGGGGCACAAACCTAAACTATCCAGCTTGGTATTCCTACTAGGAGGGGAGCCACCAACTCCTGTCCCTCACGCTGGCGTGGTGCGCCTCAACAGGGGTGGGGCCTGCTCTGTCCTTGTGCTTACTCAGCCACCTACTCGGCCACCACCCAAAAATAGAAGGGGCCGTTACCTCTGCCACACTGAGCACGCAGACAAAAATACAAAAAGGCTCAAGATAGTAAGAGCCCGCAGAATAGTAAAATGACATCATTTATTGGTCCTGGTCTGTGACAAGCAGTCTCAGGTCCTCCACAACTGTCCCATTCAAGTTACGGGATCTGAGACCACTCTGCAGGCATGAGAACAAAGAAAGGGCACCTGGCCAACCAAGAGCAGTCAGACACCAAAGTCCATCCATAAAATTTAAAACCTCTTTATTCTCAGAAAAACCCATCAAGATTGTCTTAATAAGGAGGAACCAGATGGCCGAGAGAGCTACATGCTGAAATGGATAAGACACAACACAGGGCTCCCAGAAGTCCTAGGGCTTCTGCTGGCTCCGCCACTCAACGGGAAGAAGCTGCTGCTGATGTGGCTGCCTTCTGTGCAGCCTCAGTTTACTACACACACACACAGAGAGAGAGAGAGAGAGGTGAGGCAGGTGAAAGAAACCTAAAACAAGGGCTGGAGAGATGGCTCAGTGGTTTTGTTTGTTTGTTTGTTTCTGAGACTTCTCAGTGTAGCCCTGGCCATCCTGGAACTCGCTCTGTAGACCAGGCTCTCACACTGTAACCTCAAACTCAAAGAGCTCTGACTGCCTCTGCCTCCAGAATGCTGGAATTAAAGGCGTGGGTCACTGGTGTCCAGCTTTAAATGCTTCCTTTTTAATAATCTATTCAAAAGCATCACCCACACTATACTTCTAAAAGCCTTCCTCCTGTGAGTCTGGATAGCACCTCCCAGCTGCCTAGGGTTCTCTACATCCCAGACACCCATATCTCTCCCATGACCCTACCTAACTCCTTTCTGAAATCCCTCACAGGCTCCTGGCTGTGCCCCATGTTAGACTGACACTATGCAGTCAAGTTCCTGTCTCATTCAGCACCAAGCCAGTGTGCAAAGGTCCTTTCCACTTCTTCCCCGAGTCATAGACTGGTTCTACACCGTCTTCACTCACACAACTGAGGGCACTTATGAAGATCAATAAACCAGGAAAGACAAGAGCATGTCTGAGGAGTCCTGGACCTGCAAACTCCCAGGTCATTGCTGGCACTATGGTGGGTGCTCAGACAGCCACAATTTACACAACCGCTGACAAACCACTCACTATCTCCTGCCTCCACTTTCTCAGCTGTGAAAGAGCCACTGTGTGAGCTAAACAGACCGTCATTAAGAAGTCCTGAAGGATCTGACACACGGTAATGACCATTCTCAGTCCTTGAGGGGAGACAGTCACACTGCCAAGCCACTAACGGCCACCTCAGGATAGGAGCTATAGAAGAAGCAAACCACCACAAAATGGTTCTTCGGTGCCAAGTCTTGAAGATAGACTGAGAGGTGGTTCTTGGTCCCACTGCCTACTAGGCCATGTAGACCACAAACCCATTGTTGCAAAGCACAACAATGAAGCGCCAACACGCAGCATGTTCTGGACATGTTCTGGACACGTTCTGGACATGTTCTGGACATGCAGCAGCAAAGAACAAAAGGCCTTGAAGCTTGACAGCACCATGCCAGGTGAACATCAACTGTGACGATTCGGATGGAGTCCGAGTTAACACATTTCTGTGCTTCTCTCCTCTTGTACAAGTGCTGAATGCAGATGGCCAGAAGAAGGTGTCAGATCCCCTGGAGCTGGAGTTACAAGCAGTTCTGAGTCACCTAGTGTGGGGGCTGGAATCCAGACTCAGGGCCTCTGGACAAGCAGTAAGCACTCCTAACCCTGAACCATCTCAACATCCCTGTACTTTTTATCTTTATGTCTTTTCTTTCTTTGCTTCCTCCTTCTTTCCTTTTTTAAGATTTATTTTAGCCTAGTGGTGGCGCACACGCCTTTAATCCCAGCACGCAGAAGGCAGAGGCAAGCAGATCTCTGTGAGTTCGAGGCCAGCCTGGTCTACAAAATGAATTCCAGGACAGCCAGGGCTGTTACACAGAGAAACCCTGTCTCAAAAAAAAAAAAAAAATAGATTTGGTTTTGCCGCTTGACATTGGGGGCAGAAGGAAGAAGGATCTTAAAGATAAATTCTTAAGGATAAAATTTTTCCCCCTCTTGGTTTTTTGAGACAGGATTTGTTTGTCCTGGGTGTCTTAGAACTCATTCTGTACACCAGGCAGGCCTTGAACTTAGAGATCCTCCTGCCTCTGCCTCCTAAGTGCTGGTATTAAAAGTGTGCGCCACCACTGCCCAACAAGGATAAGCTTTACAAGGAAGAACCTCTTGCACACAGTACACTGAGCTGTGAAGCCCCCACTTACTCCCATAACAGCCACAAGGATGGATGGACAGAGGCCAGGGGACAGAAATACGCCACTGTTAGGCAATGCTGCCAACAAGTACCAGGAAACAACTCTCTAAGGAAACGTCCCCATTTTTCACAACCAAATACGTAACCCTTCCCACTCTCAGGATCATAGCATCCTGTTCTCTTATACACGGCTAGAAGCCTGCATGCTAGATGCCACCCTCTATACCCAGTTGTCAAGTGCCATCCCCTGGTTCAGGGGTTCTGGAGCCAACTATGTGTTACTGGCTTCTCCCCAGCTCAAAATGCCACCTGCTTTGCTCTCGTCCTCAGCTCCCTCATTCACAAAATTCTCCAAATACAGGCACGCAGAGAAGCCCTCACACATGCATATATACACAACACACACATACACACACCACATAAATGAATACAAATAATATGCATATATACACATTATGCGTATATGTATATGAATAGTCTCATGCACAGAAATCTCACAACCCCATCTGAACCCAGAGGAACTGAAAGCAGCATTATGGGTACTGCGTTCAGATCAGGCTGGTGTGCTCCTACCACACAGGGGCGGGGACAAGTACACTGACAATTCCAGACCAGCTTCAGCTACACAGCAAAACCACTGCTCAAAAAGTTGAAGGGGGGTGGGGAACCACAACCAACACAGGGCACACACAATAAAGCCTTCCTTAATTTTCCCGAAGATGAAATAAATCCAGATTCTGCAGCCGCATGAAGCCTGCCTGCCAGATGAGTCCTGCCTTCTCCAAACTTACAGGCCCCATGGTACTTCTCTCCTTCCCTGTCCACTTGCTCCACAAATGGTTACTGACCACCTACAGCCTTTCCTCGCTCTGCAACAACTGAGGATCCAGAGTGAACACCAAGTCCTATTCTCTGTATAACTCACTTGTCACAGTGAACAAATCCACGGTGGCATACCAAGTGGTGACTGTGCAATGACAGAAAACAGAAGAACAAGGGTGGCCAGGGAAGAGTGCAGCCTGACACAGGACAGACGATGTCTCCCAAGAGGCCCCAGGAAAGCAGCATAACAGCCAGGGAGGACCCTGACTCATCCTCAGCCTGCATCTTCCCTTCTTATCGCTGGCTTGGTAATTGTCTCACTGCGGACTCAAGAGTCTCTCTTTGAAAGGGGTCAAGGAAAAGGAGGGAAGGAAGGAAGGAAGGAAGGAAGGA
>PVIU01004495.1:0-53902 GCA_004026605.1 Ondatra zibethicus | reverse complement strand
TATATACCTGTAATCCCAGCAGTTAGGAGACTGGGGCAGGAGGACTACAGTGAGTTTGAGACCAGCCTGGGCTAGAGGAAGGCATTGTCTCAAAAACAAAACAAAACAACACAAAAGCAGGAATTGGTCACCAAGGTATCCCCAACAATTAGGAGGACCTAGTACCCAGAGGGCCCTTGATAAACATGAGCTGAATTATTCAATGCTAACTGTCACCTGTGTGAAGATTAACTGCCTCTCTCCTGCACAGCACCCCAGCCACTCCGCCTAAGCAGAGTCTCCTCTCCATAGCCACCCTACTTTGCTAACACGGGACAAGGCACAGACTATCGACTCCTGTACAAGACATCAACCCCATCCAAGTGCCCAGTATGCGAGATGCCCCCATCACTACCGTGTCACTGGGCAGCAGATGCAGGAAGCCACCTGTGCTTCCACCTCACTTTAGACAGGGACGCCTTTCCAGGGACATCTCAAGTCCTCAAGGCCACAGAGTACTAGGCTCAGGCCAGGTGAAATATGGAAATGGTACCGGCATGTTTAGAAACAATGATTTCTCATAAATTCTGACCAACCTCATACTTATTTTCTAGTAGCATAAGCTTACAGTTCCCGTTTATGTGTTTCATCGTATGTATTTGCTAAAAAAAACAAGGTCAAGGGCCTAAGGCAGCTCAGCAGGTAAAACAAGCACTTTCCTCACAAGCATGAGGTCTGAGTTCAGGCTCCCCAGCACCCACATAAAAAAGCAGGTTACATCTGTAACCCCAGCACTAGGAAGGCAGACAGCTGAATCCTGGGGGTCACTGTCCAGCCAGTCAAGCCAATCAGTGAACTCCAGGTTCAGTAAGAGAACCTGTCTCAAAAGACAAGGAAAGAGCAGGAGAGGCCCCTGATGCCAGCCTCTAACCTAGACACACACCTGAAAAGCAAACCACAAGGTGAAGAGCAGCTCCTTGATGGGCACACGCGGGCGACCTCCAGACTCTCTACACGGAATGAAAATCTCGTGGAGGGAAGAGCAGGCTACACCCTGGGTACAGGGCACAGGAGGGGCCCTCTTAGATGTCAGAACAAAATAAACACCAGCAAGACACAGACCTCCAAGTGCACACCCAGCACGAAAACTAGGACCCTGGGAGGGAAGCGGAGCCTCTGAGACGGAACAGGGAGTGTGCAGGGCGCGTCTGGAACCTGCAGCTGTGCAGGTGAGGAAAGGTTCTACATCGCTCAGCAAAACAACAGAGGAACAATGTGGAGGGGTGCTCGACAAACCAGAAAAACCAAAATCACAGTAACATGTAAAAAAGCAGCCAAGTGAAAAGAACAAAACAAAGCAACACAATGGGCCTCCTACTAAATACATGCTCTGAGAGAGGCACACCTCACCCTTAGCATACCCTCAAGCTGAGCATAAGCAGACGTGGACAAGGTGAAGACGCTGTCTTTAAAAATGTCAAGGTCAACAAATTCATAGACAGGGAGCAGCAAAGGCAAGCACAGAAGTGCGCACAGTGGTCCTCAGGAGGCTGAAGCTGGAGAAGCAAAGAGATGGCTTCAGCCACCGGCCTGGGCAGCACAGCAACACAGACAAGAGGGCAGAGGGCGGGACCAGCAGAGGTCCCCAGAGCTGGCAGAAAAGAAACAGCAGTTGAAGTCTACACTACAGACTTCAGGCTGGGAGAGGAACAAAGAGATCTAGAGGTGGGGGTGGTTTGGGTCTACAGGTCCTTCCAAGGCCCACACGGTAAAGATCTGGTCCTCCACTTAGCACTTAGAGATGTTAGATTTTAAGAAGCAGGACCTAATGAAAAGTCTTCTGGTCAGCGAGGATATGGCCTTGCACTTGCAGGATAGCAGACTCAGGCCCTACACCCTCTCAAGGCCCAGGGGGTAAGGAATTTGGCTCCCATGTGTGCTCCAGGCATTCCATGCTGCTGTGACGACAGACTGAGAGGCCAGAAGCCATGAGCCTACACAAACCCCTTCTCTTCCTAAGTGACTGTTAACTAAAGTAGATCACACACAACAGTGTGAATGTTCTGTGTGTGTGTGTGTGTGTGTGTGTGTGTGTGTGTGTGTGTGTGCTGAGGGGGAGGGGGACTCAAGACAGGATTCTCTGACCTGGGACTTACTTTGTAGACCAGGCTGGCCTCGAACACACAGAGATCCACCTGTCACTGCCTCCAGAAAGCTGGGATTAAAGAAGTGCACCACCATGCCTGGCTGTGACTGTTCTTAATGTTACTGTGTGTCTAAACATAGCTAAAATATTACCACAGTAAAAAAATAACTAAATAAATAAAAATAAATTAAAAATTTTTTAAAAGAAAAAATCCAAAGTGGGGAAATTCTAATAAAAGCTCCTTTGTATGCTACAAAGAGTAATGTAATCTTGAATTCCCTCACTCTGTGAGAAAGCCTGGACTGGGGAGGGACAGAAATCACTAATAAAGGAGAATTCCTGGGACAAGCCAAAGACACTGCATGTCAATCGTGAGTGATGCTATGTCCTGGTTACTGTGACCAGGACAACTTAGCCCACTTCAGGGACACACCTCTTCCAGTAACGCCATATTCTCAAGTCCTTCCCAAACAGTTCCACCAACTGGGGACAACTGGGGACCAACTATTGAAACAGAGCCCACAGGAGCCATTCTCATCCAAACCACCACATGGGAGTATTAAATATCTGACAAATGCTCTGGGTTTTACAACTGTGGTCACGAGAGAGTATCCTTGTTCTCAAGAGAAACACAGGAGTAAAGGGAACAATGTTACCAACAGGCCCTTTAATGACTCAGGACATCAAAACAAGTGCCCCACACATAAACAGAATCCCCAGGTACATGGGAAAAGGTAACAGCCCTGATTCTGAGGTAAAAGTATGATGTGGGAGTTCACAACACTGATCTCCTATTCTGTAAGTCTATGCCAAAATTTAAAAATACAAAATGGCATTAGCTGAGAACAAAAGACATCTGAAAAAAAGTACTGATGTCTGAGTAAAATTAACACCAGTTAACAGTGGCTGTCTCCCGTAAGCTGTGAGCTGCTTCCTGTTCCGCCTCTAACGACATCAAGTTCCCTGCAGTCAAAGCACCCAGTGCCTGACAGGTTCAAGGCTTAAGAACATTTTGCAGCATTAATATATAATGCCAAATAGTTATCAAAATGGCATTTCCATTTATTTAATTAGACTTTAAAAAGATGTCAAGTTTCTACTCTACTAAAACAAGTATCACTGACAACCAAAACACTGTGCTCCCATCTGGAGCAGCAGGAGGGTGAGCGGGCAGCCTGGAGCAGCCTGGGGCACTGCTGGGACTCTGGCTCAGCACCCACCAGGTGAGAACGAGAAGGAAACGCTTCCATCCATTTTGGGACTCTTTCACAGCACGCTGTTGAAAATAAACATGCCACGTTTTTTTAAAGCAGATTTTTTAGCTCTAGTGATGATGCTCTGACTTCTGAGACTCCCATGAGACACTCGGGGGCAACGCCGCCGGAAAATCAGCACATGCCTGACAGCCTGAAATCCACCTATGTCCCAGTCAGACTCCGACTCTCCCTCCCCAGTCAGCTGAAGCCACAAGCATCCTCACTCTGCCGTAGTCACCTCATTTCCCACCCTCAAGGACTCAGTCTCACGGAGATTACCACTGGCCCCTCTACACAGCCCGCCACCTCTGTTGTCACCTCTTCTTAAGCCTCAGCTACAAATCTGGGTGTGACATCCCCAGCTCCACGCGGGCAGCTGGTCAATGGGAAAGGCTCCTGTCTCACACACAGGACTCAATACGGGTGACTCTTGTGACATAAAGTCACTCTCGCCTATAAACATCACCACTGACACACACACACCAGTGTAGCATGACTAGGTGGTCTTCTATCGTCTTGGGCAGCAAGGCCCGGAGGGCAGAGTACAGCTCAAGTAACACTGAGCCTTTCTGAAAGGACTGAAGACAGCTACTCCTGCACACGGAGGGCCCACTGTGGTCTCCTCAAAGAACAAGATCCTCCTGAGTAAGTTATGCCATGTGGCACACACACACACACACACACACACACGCACGCACGCACACACACACAAAGCTACTGGAGCTAGACCTTGGCATGGCTATGAGGCTACACGCCAGGCAGTGACTGCCCAAGCACATATGCTTCACAAGCAAGGCACACCCCAGCTCCAATTCTGAGACCCCAAAGGCTCCTTGTGAAAAGATATTGGAATGAGAGCTGGGCAGGGGTGGTGCACACCTTTGAGGCAGGCAAATCTCAAGAGTTCCAGGCCGGCCTGGTCTACAGAGCAAGTTCCAGGACAGCCTGGTCTACAGAGCAAGTTCCAGGACAGCCAAGGCTACACAGAGAAACCCTCTCTATGAATGAATGAATGAATGAATGAAGAATGAATGAATGAAGAATGAATGAATATTAGACCAGGTCTTTTGGCCTCCTCTAATGTCAGCTAAGCCATCGCCTGACTTCCCTAGCCCACCTCCTGACCACACATCTTTCAAATTTTGCCAGTAGCCCCCTTTATGTTCTTAAAGAGTCTCTGAGGCCCCCAAAGAGTTTTTTTTAATGAGTTACATTTATCAGCACTTTCTGCATTAAAGGGTAAAACATTTTAAAATGCAATATATTATGAATTAATTTAAAAGTAATTATAAACTCATTATTTATTCAAGCAACTAACAGTCTATGAAAAATACGTATATTTTCAAAACTGCTAGTGAGATAAGTGGCTAGGCTCCCTATTCTTGTGAATCGCTTTACCCAGCAGCTTCAGGGAGGACAGATAGATTCTAACAATGTGTCTACCTCCTTCCCAGGACAAAGACCTAGAGCCAGAGAGGACAGGAAGATCCAAACATGCCAGGACACATATGTCTACCTCTCTCCCAGGATGAAGACCTAGAATCAGACAGGGCAGGAGGACCCAAACATGCCAGGAACAGACAGCGGCTGCTCACTAAGTGGTACTCCAAGAAGAGTTGAATCCATCAGAGGCTACAGACTGTGTGATACTACAGCCCACACTCAAGCCCTCACTGGCTTACTGGTTCACTGAATAACACGTTTCAAATGTTGACATAGTCTATTCTACAGTAGCCAAAAAAAATGCACATGTTCTCATTAGAGCACGCTTTAGGATCTGCCAACTGCCCAGAGGTTTCTCAAACTCTAATCTTCCTTTGAAAGCTCAAATCTTCTCACTGGCAACAAACACTGTCAGATGCTATCCTTAAAATGACAGCTCACTTAGTCCATTTTCAAGAATACATTATGTCTTCCAACCACACAGGCCTAACACCCAAAGAGGGCAGGTCAGTATTCAAAGACCCAGTAGTGAGCCCTCCCCTACATGTCTGCAATGGAGCCTCCCTTCCACAAAGGCAGAGCAGGAAGGCAAGAAAACTCTTGGGGACATGAGGAAGGAAGAGAAAACCGTCACTCAGGAATCGGGCTGAAGTCTCTGGCCAGGAAGAATTCCAGTACAAGTAACTGCTTATGGTCCTTTTCCCTTCCCAACAATAAACCTTAATTTTCTAGGAATCTCATCCAAAATTCCACTTACAGGGAAAGGATACGAATGAAATTCCTTGCACAATCCTAATGGCTCATGGTTTTACCTTATCAGACTTTAATTCTATCCAAGTCATCGCCAGAGCCACCTTGCTTAACCTACTTATCAAAAGAGAGAGGGGGGCATCAAGATGGCTGATGTTATGAATTAATTATGACTCAGCCATGAGGAGCCCATTTGGGGGTATGACTTACTTTCTCTGACTCTTGTTTGGTTGGTTGGTTCATTTTTGGTTTTTCAAGACAGGGTTTCTCTGTGTAGTCCTGCCTGTCCTGGAACTCACTTTGTAGATCAGGCTGGCCTCGAATTCAGAGATCCGATGACCTCTGCCTGCAGAGTGCTGGGATTAAAGGCGTGTGCCACCATGCCCAGCCTCTTCTTTGAGAGGCTCACCCATGTCCTCGGGTGTGTCTCACTTTCTCCTGAGCTCCTCTCTCCAAACCCTCATGCTTAAACCTGCATTAAAACATCTTCAAGGAGCTCTTCCATTCTCCCTCATCTTAGTGACGAATCCCAAAATCCTTTTCAGTGATTTTTTTTTCAGCATGGAAGCCACAAATCCCAGTTTGGCCTAAGTAAGGTTAGAGGAGCGCCTCAGGCTACTGGAGTGACAGGGTTGAGCTGTGTCTCTGTCCTCTCACCACTGACAGCTAAAAGCCCTCTGCCCCCCCACACACACAGAGCCAATAGGCCCTCCTTGGTCAGAGAACAGCCATCCAACTAGCCACCACTACCCCTTATGGCCACCAGGCTATACACACACATGGTCACTGGGCCCCTCCTTTTTGGCTATAGGGCCCACTTCCACCTGGTCATCATTCCCCTCCACACAGCCATCTCCACAAGGCCACCAGCACAACCAACTAAGGCCTCTGGGCCTGTCCTGCCAAGCAGACACTGGTCTGATATGGCACATAAGAGCTAACAGCTGGGGGGTGGCTGCGCACGCCTTTAATCCCAGCACTCGGGAAGCAGAGGCAGATGAATCTCAGTGGGCTGGAGACCAGCCTGGTCTACAGAGCAAGTTCCAGGGCAGCCAGGGCTACTCAGAGAAACCTTGTCTCAAAAAAAAAAAAAAGACAGTTAATACACAGAGGCAGAAGCTCAAGAATTTACTTAAAATAATCATGTCCCTTGCTTTACCAAGGAAAAATACTTGTTTCTCAAGTAAAACCAGTATTCTTTCAACATGCTCAGCAAAGAATGCGAACAACAGACAACAGCCACTGCTTCAGGTGGCTGCATCTGCGTCCATGCCAAGATGCCACAGTTTCCTCCTCTCCTGTACCACCAGCACCAGCATCAGCAGAGTGGAAGGCCAATGACATCCTCCATTATGGTGAGAAAGCCCTGGCTTCACAGTAGAAAGCTACAGCTCCTGAACTGCCCTCGCTGCTACTTCACATACAGCTCCTGTCCACTTCCTAGGACATTAGCACCCGTGGACATCAGCTGCCCGTGGAGTCCCGCTGGGAGCTGCCATGGAACTAACATAAGAAGGTTACGATGTGGCTCAGTCTTGCTTTTGTCAGAAATGGGCTTTGTTTTTCAAGCACTTCTTCACTCCGTTGCTGCCACGTCATTTGTATGACTCCAGGCAGGCCATTGACTTAGGGCCCCAGTGTCCTCACCGAGAGCATGAACACAATAATCCCTAGGTAACTATCAGTGCAGCAGAGCCTTAGGAGAGAGAGCTATGTGAAGCCCTTGATAAACTACTTACTCTCTTCCATCAGGACATTTACTTGGGTCCCTTCTATGCGCCTAGCACTGCTAAGGTAAGACAAACTCATTGTTTTATGAAGAAGTTGAAGAAGTGTGGAGAAGAGTATCAGAGAGACGGTGACCCCAAATAGCCATGAATTCTGGGTTGCTGCTTGAGACTGAGCAATCCAGACAGCCTCTCTGAGAAAGTGACAAGACCAAGACGTAGGAGAGAACAATTACAGGTCAAAGATCAGAGGGAAGAATGTCCCAAGCATCTCTACTGAAGAACAGGCAGGCAGTTCATGAAGGCTTCAAGAAGCTGGGCTGTACTCTGCACTACCACTTTAGAAACCAACACAGAGCACCAGGAAGAAAGCAGCAGAGCCTCAGCCTCAGCAGGGCCCTGGACCACTGTGCACAGTCAGACCAGGGGCTGGAGAGATGGCTCAGTGGTTAGGAGCACTGGCTGCCCTTCCAGAGGACCTGGGCTCAATTCTCATCACCACATGGCAGCTCACAACTAACTGTGCCTCCAGTTCCAGGGGATCTGGCATCCTCACACAGACATACATGCAGGCAAAACCCCAATGTACATTAAAAAAATAAATAAATCTTAAAAAGGGGATGGTCAGGGCAGAGCAGGTGTGGATATGCTTGGAAACCAGTCAGCATGTAACTGCCGTCACCCAGACAAGATACATAGCTGCCTGGACCAGGACTGTAGTAGGGCAGACCAAGCAGGGCGGTCTACTGTAAGACGTGCCGTGAGGAGAGTCACAGATCCTCCTGATGCAACCAGGCAGGATAAAATGAGAGAATTAAACTATGCATTTGCTGCTTCTGCAACCGACTGAGTGGTGGTAAATACTGTGGCCAAGACAAAGTAGGCAATGAGGCAACTGAGTCATAGTGTAGGGAGATCAGAACTAACGACAAGCTGAGAGTGTCACTGGCATGTGACAGAACTCAAACCACGAATCAGACAAGGTCAGTTCACAACACTCCCCACTTAGGTGCCAAGCAGCAAAGGAATCTTTGGAGCAGCCAACAGCAATCCAAGAGGAAAAACCAGGCTTTCATGAAGATCCAAAAGCAAGGACAACCAACCGCACAGAGGGGTCAACTGTGTCAAGTGTGCAGGGTCACACAGGTTAAGGAAACGGCAGCCCCCATGGGGTGAACAGAGCCTAACTGGAAAGCTCTAGGAAGGGCGCAAGGCAGAGAGAACCACAAGGGACCAGGAAGCCCTCCAGCCACTCAGACTCCTCCTGCTGCAGTCTCACCTGTGGCTGCACCAACAGACAGTGTGTCCATCAATAGTCCTACATAGGCACAGCATACATGTCAATGATTTCTTTTCTTTTTTTTTTTTGTTTGTTTGTTTTTCGAGACAGGGTTTCTCTGCAGCTTTGGAGCCTGTCCTGGAACTAGCTCTTGTAGACCAGGCTGGCCTTGAACTCACAGAGATCCGCCTGCCTCTGCCTCCCGAGTACTGGGATTAAAGGCGTGCGCCACCACCGTCTGGCTATCTTTTCTCTTTTTTTTTGAATCCAGGTTGGCTTGAAATTCAATCATTCACTTGTGCAGCCCACACTGGCCATGACTGCACACTCCTGCACTCACATACCCAGGTCTGAGCAGCAATGCCTCCTTCAGACAACAGTTCTCAGATTTCCCAGGTTCCATCCCACAATACACCAGGCACAAGAGCCATCTGAGACCAGGTATCCCCACCCATTACTGACCATCAGAAAAATGAACATTGTAAGAACTACTTTTTTATTATTTTTATTTTATGTGCATTGCTGTTTTGCCTGCACACATGTCTGTGTGAAAGTGTTGGATTTCCTGAAAACTGGAGTTACAGAGAGTTGTAAGCTGCCATGTGGGTTGTAAGCGTCATGTAGGCGCAGTCAGTGCGCTTAACAGCTGAGCCATCTCTCCAGCCCCCTTGTAAGAACTATTAAGTACAACAGTAAAACCCAACAGGGGGAGACCAATACATGCCTCTTCTGCCACCAGTCCATGAATGACACATGTTAAACTCTAATTCATGTGTGTCTTGATAATTGTATTCCCCAAACCCTACTGATATATATGTAGCATTCCCTATACATAGAATTAGCCAAACAACAATCTAACTAAAGTAACTTAGTAATTAAAATGTTGGTGGGGGGGGAGGGGAATACCTGGAGAGATGGCTCAGCAGTTAAGCGCACTAGCTGCTCTTCCAGAGGACCTGGGCTCAATTCCTAGCACCCACATAGCAGCTAACAATTGTCTGTAACTCAAGTTCCAGTGGATCTGACTCCCTCACAAAGACATGCAGATAAAACACCAATGCATATAAAAAATATAAAAATTTGAAAGAAAAAAATATGTTTAGAAAAAAAGAAAGAGGGGCTGGAGAGATGGCTCAGAGGTTAAGAGCATTGCCTACTCTTCCAAAGGTTCTGAGTTCAATTCCCAGCAACCACATGGTGACTCACAACCATCTGTAATGAGGTCTGATGCCCTCTTCTGGCCTGCAGGCATACACACAGACAGAATATTGTATACATAATAAATATTTATAAAAAAAAAAAAAACCAAGCCTCATTGAAAACAAGGGGTGCAGAGCTTGGACTGAGGGTGGGCTGCATTGTGGCTGGATGGCAAAAACCTCTAAAGAGTTGGCAGTCACCTTTGGTACCAATTTTAGGAATCAGTAACAAGGACACTAGATAGGACACTAATAAGTAACCATTAATACAATACACTTTAAAATAAATCAAAGGGCTGGAGAGATGGCTCAGTGGTTAAGAGCACTAGCTGTTTTTCCAGAAGTCAATCCCCAGAACCCACATGGCAGCTCACAACCATCTTTAACTAGTCCCATGGGATATGACACCCTCTTCTGGTGTGCAGACATACATGCAGACAAAACATCCATAGACATAAAATAAGTCTTTAAAAATTAATTAATAAAAGTACACAGAGCTGTACCTCATTCTCAGAAGACCACCCCCACGCAGTGGGGCAGACTGACTCGGACTGCTAAGCGTAGCGGCCATCACTGCCAGATCACGCATGATAATTCACTGGCTAAACCTTCCCCCAAAGGGTTTTTTTGGACTTTGGTATTGGAAGGCTTTGCTTTAAAATCTCTGAATTAGGACCAACATTTTAAACTGAAAGGCTCACATATAAAAATGAGTTAATTAATTAAAAAGACAGACATAGTGGGCTCACACCTTTAATCCCAGTGAAAAGCAGAGACAGGTAGATCTGTGGGAGTTCAAGGCCAGCCAGGTCTACATAGTTATCAGGCCAGCCAGGGCAACACAGTGAGAGCCTATCTTCAACAAATTTTAAAAGAGGGGCTGGAGAAATGGTTCAGTCATTAAAAGCATTGACTGGGCCAGGCTGTGGTGGCATAAACTTTTAATTCCAGCACTCGGGAAACAGAGGTAGGTGGATCTCTGTGAGTTCAAGGCCAGCCTGGTCTACAAAGAAAGTTCCAGGACAGCGAGGGCTAGAAAGAAAGAAAGAAAGAAAGAAAGAAAGAAAGAAAGAAAGAAAGAAAGAAAGAAAGAAAGAAAGAAAGAAAGAAGAAAAAGGCACTGACTGCCCTTCCAGAGGACCCGAGTTTCATTCCCAGCAACCACATGGTGGCTCAGAACCATCTATAATGGGATCAGACCTGAAGCCCTCTTCTGGCCTGGCATACAAGCAGACAGAGCACCTCTATACATAAAATAAGTAAATAAATCTTAAAAAAAAAAAAAAGTTAGCCATGTGATGCACATCTGTCATCCTAGCAGTCAAGGAAGCTGAAGCTGCAAATTCAATGCCAACCTGGGTAACGTAGCTCAAGGATCAAGGCAGCAGCCACAACCATAAAACAAGGACCATCTGAAAAAGAACTTTCTGACTTCCCAAAGAAAGCACACACAAGAGCTCACTAAGGCCCAAATGCTTCATCATCTGTAACCTCCAAGCCCCTCCAGAAAAGCTACCAGATGATATGTCAAACAACCTGCTGCACTTGTCTGGGAACCTGACCCACGCTTCTGAACCTGGCCAGATTCATTCATTCGCGTCACCTTTTAACACAGACAGGGTTTCTCTGTGTAACTGCCCTGGCTGTCCTGAAACTGGCTTTGTAGACCAGGCTGGCCTCGAACTCACAGAGCTCTGCCTACCTCTGCCTCCCGAGTGCTGGGGTTAAAGGAGTGTGCCACCACCCAGCTTCCACCTTCCAACTCTTGTGATCATTTGATTTTGCAGCCTCTATTCAGGGAGACCCTGTGGCACCAAAGTCTCTCAAACTGACTGAAAATGTTAGGTGATGATTTTCTTCTTCAATGAACAATGTGATAAGGCCAGAGGCGGCAAACTTTCTTCCCTGATCTACTAAATAGCAGCTCTGGAGTTACTAAGAACTTACAGAGAAACATTACAGGGTTTTTCTGTAAATCAGGCTGGCCTCGAACTCAGAGATCAGCCTGCCACTGGCTCCTGGGTGCTGGGATTAAAGGGCACCACCCTGGTATGGGTGCTTTTATTGGTTAATGAATAAAGAAACTGCTTTCGACCTATAGCAAGGCAGAATTTAGGTAGGCAGAGAAGGCTGGGCTGAATGCTGGGAGGAAGAAGGGCGGAGCTGGAGAGACGCCATGGAGCTGCGGCCAGAGTCAGACATGCCCAAACTTTGCCGGTAAGTCACTGCCATGTGGCCATACCGATAAATGGAGATGGGTTAAATTAAGATGTAAGAGTTAGCCAATAAGAAGCTAGAGCTAATGGGCCAAGCAGTGTTTTAAATGATATAGTTTCTGTGTGTTTATTTCAGGTCTAAGCTAGCCGGGCAGCCAGGAACCAACAAGCGGCCCTTCTTACCACACCACCCAGCAAAACAAAACACACACACTTCAATAATAGGGTTGGAGACGTAGCACACTCTGTAGAGTGTTGTTGAGCAAGCACAAAACTCTTGAGTTTGATCCCTAGCACCACATAAAACTGGACATGATGGTGCACACCTGTAACCCCTGGATCAGAAAGCCAAGGTCATTCCTGACTACATATCAAGCCAGCCTGAACTACAAAGTAATGTCAACGTTAAATTAATAGTGTAGCTGGAAAATAGCGGTGGCGCATGCCTTTAATCCCAGCACTTAGGAGGCAGAGGCAGGTAGATCTCTGTGAGTTCAAGGCCAGCCTGGTCTCCAGAGCGAGTTCCAGAACAGTCAAAGTTACATACACATCAAAATCCTGTCTTGGGAAACCAAAAAAAAAAAGTTTTCATGGGGGCTGAAGAAATGGCTCAGCGGTTAGGAGCACTGGCAGCCTTTCCAGAGGACCAGGGTTCAATTCCCAGCAACCCAAAAATAAAATTCAAAAGACACCATTAATGTGTTTCAGACATTTTGAGTGCATGTTTATGTGACAAAAGAAACCACTTTTCAAAAAAACAGAAAAAAAAATTTTTTCAATGAGAACTCCACCAACTAGAATGGGAAAAAAAACATAAAGTTGCTTAAAACAAATTTATTTTTATATATACATTGCAACCAAAAAAATTTATTTCATTAGTACTAGAGATGCACATAAAACAGACTTTATGCAGTCTCTCTCACCATCAGTTTTATTACTTATACTGCTTTTATTTTTCCTGTTTGAGACAGGATTTACACTCTGTAGTACAGGCTGCCCTGGAACTGACACTGATCCTCCTGCCTCAGCCTGAAGAGTGCTGGGAATTCGGATACGTCTTACTATGTCCAACCTAAACTGTTTTTGACTGAATTCTCATGTCCTCCTAAAATTCAGCCAAATCAACAACTGAAACACTGGTCACTGCTAGAAATGTGTTAAATGTTCAACGGCACACGTCTTTTTAAAACAGCCACCTCCTGTCAACCTACACAGACACCACAAACAAATGGGGCATTATAACACCAATTTCCTCTTTTATACTGAAAAGTTCACATGAATGAAAGAAACCTGGAAGGAGTAAACAACTTTAAAAAAAAAAAAAGGCAAAGGCGAGCAAACACAGACAAAACCATCCTTCTGTTAGAGCAGGAAACAGACTGGAGGGCAAGCTCCGAGGGGCTGGCTGTCTTCCCTGCTACCAACTGCTCGTGGCATGCCAACAGCATGAGAACTGCCTAAAGCCAGAACCCGAGTGCCCCCTTCCAGACAGATTCCTTATAGAACTGGGAGGAAGCCTGCTGCAACTTTCAAAAAACTTCGCCTGAATTTGTTATCGGTTAAACATTTCCAGCAACCTTGCTTCCCAGCACACTGTACCAAACATCTCTACTTCACTCAGCCTGGTTATTTTAAAAATCAGATTACTAAGCGCATGGGTTCAAGTATTATTTCCCAAATTGTTTTTCCTCTAAGTGCTACTAAGTATATTAAAAGGCATATAAGCACGTGTAGTACAACAGTTCCTAATCTGCTTTTTTTCCTAAATTAAAACTTCGTTTGAACTAACGACACCCGGTAAGTAACGTCTAGCCATACCAGCCATATCTATTTTCAACCAAAACCTGAGTCTGGAATAGTTTTTAGTTACCGTCCAACATGTGGCTTCGAGGTACCAGCATTTTCCCAAACAAGCTTTTCTTGCTCAGAAACTTTCTTAGTTGGAAAAACTACCAAGTCCAAAAGATGCCATGGGAATCCACTCACCCGATCCTTCATTCTCCAGCTCTGCGCTAAAGACTTGGAGCCTTCAATTTTCTCACAATGTCTTTTTTTCATAAAAGCCAAAGGCAGGTTCCAATCTGTAAGGTCGGCCTCATCTTCCTCCCCGAGTCCCATAAGAGGCGATTGCAGCATCTCCGACTCCATCAGAGGGGGAGGGGGAGGGGGAGTCCTTGGCAGCAAGCGCTCAAGAACCTCCAGCCTTAAAAACTAGTGTGTACCAGAACTGGTGAAATAAAATACAGAGGAACGGGGAGTTGGGGAAGGAAATGGTGGGAGAGTGTTCGAAGATCCTATCCCGGCAAAAAACACTCGGAGATCTTTATCTCCAACTCTGAGCGGGAAGTCGCAGGGGGCGGGGTGGGGGTGCAGAGCCGGTGGTCACCCACCCCGCAGCCCAAGAGCTGCAAGGTCACAAGCGCGCCCCAGTCCCAAGCCACCCGCAGCTCCGCAGGCTGTGGGTTTCCGGAAGGGCTCGCAGCCGGACTGTCACGGCGGGAGCGACTTCAGGCCTGGGGTGACCCTGCTCTCGGCCTCCAACGCCGCCCCGGGCGCTCGCGGCGCGGGTTCTCCGACTGCGCTGGCCCGGCTGAGGCCTCGGGGGGTCGAGCCTGGGGGACTTCGTGGATCGTCCACCGGCTCTCAGCCCTGCGGATCCCGCACTCGCCTGAGGGGCTGCAACCTGAGCCAGGACCGGCCCATCGTGCCCGTCCGCAGCCGGCTCCTCAGCCCCGGGTCCGCGCGGCCTGGCCGGTCCTGGTCCTCGGCTTCGTGGTTCTCTCCCGCCAGGGAGCGAGTCCAGAGACACGCGCGACTCGGGCCTGCGGACCACACGGAAAAACTGGGTTTATTAGGTCAGGGGAGTTTTGCCCTCTGCTTTGGAGCAACAGTGAAACTCCGCTCATCAGCGCGTCAAGGAGGACGCCATATTGCCAAGGCCCAGCATGCACCGCTGTCTACGGAGTGTCCAATAAACCAAACCTCTTCAAGCGTTCTCTCCGCTCTACCCAAGCGAAAGCGGGGAGCTCAGAGTTTCGTCCTCCCCTCCCCCCACTTCGTTACCGAGGTTACCACGTCCTTTCTCCTTAGTTGATCTCCGCTAGTGCAGTAGACTTGTGTAACAAAAATCAATCCTGCGATTGAAACTATGTCCGTTCAATTATCTTTAAAAGCTTTCGCTACTACAAACAAAGCTATGTTCCTTTATATTAAAGAAAGACTACTGTGTTTCGTCCCGATTTTAAAAGGTGGTTTAAAAAAAAAGTCTCAAAAAAAAAACATTGATAGTAGACACATAAGATTGTTGGAGTTTTCTTTTTAACATTTCTATCTTTTAAAGGGGAAAGATTTCATCGATTATGAATTTTTTGTCTGATCTACCTTTTTTCTGGGCAGTTTATTCTTATTTTGCTACAGCTTCAAGTGCAAGTGACTAAAGCTGCGGTGTCTGCTCACTGAAGCAAACCTTATGCATTACGTCTCTGTTTCAATTCAGTAAATCTCGGTTATTGACAAATCCTGGGAACCTGGGAACTGTGTTGGTGCAATGGGAAATATAAACTAAATGTGACATGTGGTGTCAGCCTTGCAGAACCAGGCTGCTATTGAGACACTCTTAACCTTTAGCTACAGTTCAGGCAGGCGGAGGGGCCCATCTCCCGACCTCAGCTTTGGTGTTGGAGGAAACTCTGTTAGAGTCAGTGTTACCAATTTCAAGCTGTGTGACCTCAGTCTAAGGATCCTAAACTGTAAAGTTTGGATGGTAATATTAAAGGATATTACGAAAAGGATAAAATTATCTTGTAAAGATGCTTAGGGTAAAGAGTAAGACCCTGGCCTTTTTCTTTGTTTTTGTTTTTTGAGTTTTTGTTTGTTTGTTTTTCCAGACAGGGTTTCTTTGTAGCTTTGGAACCTGGAACTCAATCTGTAGACTAGGTTGACCTCGACTCATAGAGATCCACCTGTCTCTGCCTACCATTAAAGGCATGCTCCACAACCTGCTTTTTTAAAAGGAATAAACAATGCCCAGCTAGGTGTGGGGCTCTCCTTTAATCCCAACACTGGGGAAGCAGAGGCAGTAGGATCTCTATGAGTTCGAAGCCACCCTGGTCTAAAAGTCAAGTTCCAGGGCAATCAGGATCATTACACAGAGAAACCCTGTCTTGGAATAAAATGGGGGAAAAAAGATTTGCCAGACAGTGCCCAGGCAGAGGCAGGCAGACCTCTGTTGAATTCAAGGCCAGCCTGGTCTAAAGAGTGAGTGCCAGGACAGGCTCCAAAGCCACACAGAGAAACCCTGTCATGAAAAACAGCAAAGATGCCTAAGACATAGCAAGCTGCCCCTCAGTCCCATTAGCACTGACTGGTCCCATAAATAGCGCCAATGCAGTCTACCAACTGTATGACTTAGGTTAGTCTCCTGCAGACAGCAGTCCTCAGAGCAGATCCATGGTTGGACACAATGTGTCCCTACCACAGTCCTGGTACTGGTAGCATCTGAGTTCCTTTCAGTCTGAGAGTCCATGCTGCAATCCAGATCTTTCTCACCAGCACATAGGAAGTGTTTCATGTTGAGTTAGCCCAAGAATCCATGTGGTTACTGTATCTCACAGAGTCCTTTCTTCTCTTAATCTCGGAGCAATACATGGCAACAGAGTGTCCCCATCATCACCAGCAGAGACTTCAGGACTTCCAGAATCGCCTTTAGAAATCACAACACTGCCTGTCTCCGCCTTGTCCCTCTATCCTATTTTGTAGTCATGATACTCATAGGTGCCATACCCACATGCTTCCTCCAGCCTTGGGCTGCAGAGATCTCTACTGCAGCCATTTTGCAGGAAGCCACGGCTATAGAGAAGCAGTGGCATTAAGCCCTCTTGTTCCTGAATGGCTCTGTGACCTGGAAAACCCGGTTGACCTATCCCTTCACCTGTAAAGAGTGAGTGCACGAGAAGCCCACATCCTTTTGGATATTCTAAAAGAAAACAGCAATAGACTAGTGAAATAGCCACAGGTGACACATCGTATCCTGAATCAGGTGGTGTTGGGCTAGGAGATGACTCAGTGAGAAAAGCACTCACTCCACAAAGGGGAGGGACTGAGTCAGATCCCCAGCACGCATGCAAAGGCAGATGTAATAGTAGTGCACGTCTGTAATCCCAGTGCTCATTGAGGTGACATTTCATTTGTATTTTAATAAACAAAGCTTGCCTGAAGATCAGAGAGTAAAACAGCCCCACTGGTCAGCCTTACAGACCAGGCAGTGGTGACACACACCTTTAATCCCAGTAGCCACACTAGTTTGCCATAGAAACCAGGCGGTAGTGGTGCACACCTTTAATCCCAGCCCTAGAGAGGAATATAAAACAGGAGGAGACAGCTCTAAGACACAGTCTCATTCTGAGATTCCTGGAGGCAGGATCACCATTTCAGACTGATGTAGAGGTAAGAGCCAGTGGCTGGCTGTTTTGCTTTTCTGGTCTTCAGTTAGAACCCCAGTATCCATCTCTAGGCTCTTATTAATCATGCTACAATTCATACCACAAGGTAGGAGGTGGAGACGAAAGAATTCCTGGAAACTGGAAGGCCAATGAACCTAATATACACAGAGGAGAATAACAAGGTGGTATATGCAGTGGTAAATGATAAGAGGCCCTGGTATCAAGCTAAAAGTCAAGGACCAACGCCCAAGGTTGTTCTCTGAGCTCCACAATGTGCCATGGCATGCATACACCTACACTCACACATGTAAATACACACACACACAGCATGCCTAGCGAAATTAACAAGTTTTAAGCCAGTGAGAGACTCTATATACAAAAAACTAGGTATGGGGCTGGAGAGATGGCTCAGCGGTTAAGAGCATTGCCTGCTCTTCCAAAGGTCCTGAGTTCAATTCCCAGCAACCACATGGTGGCTCACAACCATCTGTAATGAGGTCTGGTGCCCTCTTATGGCCTGCAGGCATACACACAGACAGAATATTGTATACATAATAAATAAATAAATATTAAAAAGAAAACTAGGTGTGCCTAGAACCATAGCTCACCAGTTAAGAGCACTTGATCCTTTTATAGAGGACAGAGCTCAGTTCCCAGCACCATATCAGGCTGCTCACAACCACAGGTTGGTGTGGGAGGTCCTTCTGTCTATGTGTTGCTTTTATTGGTTAATGAATAAAGAAACTGACTTGGCCTATAGCATGGGAGGAGGAAGGCAGAGTTAGAGGAAAACCATAGCCCCACTGGAGACAGATGCTGGGAACTTTACCCGGTGAGCCACAGCCACATGGCACTATACAGATTGATAGAAATGGGTTAAATTAATTTAAGAGTTATCCAATAAGAAGCCAGAGCTAATGGGCCAAGCAGTGATTTAATTAATACAGTTTCTGTGTGATTATTTCAGGTCTAAGCTAGCCGGGTGGCTGGGAACCAACAAGCAGCCTCCCCCAACAACAGGTAACTCCATCTCCAGGTTATCTGACACACTCTTCTGGCCACTGTGGGTACCCACACATGTGAGATACACACACACACACACACCACACACACATACCACACATACAACAACACACAACACAGAAATAAGTATGGTAGCTTATTATACAATTCCAACCTTTGAGAGGTGGAGGCAGAAGGTTCAGAAGTTTAAAGCCATCCTTGGCTATAGGGAAAATTCAAGACCAACCTGGGATATATGAGATTCCATTTCAGGAAAAAAAAACATAAACAAAGCAACAAAAGAATGAAAGCATCCAATTCCCCGGTGCACCACCTCTTCCTGCACCATGGATTCCTGCAGGTACCGACAAGGCCCTGCCCCCTCGGTGTCCCCACATCATGTGCAGACTGTAATCTGTGATTCATGGAAAAATCAGGAAGAAGTTGACAACCTGGCTCCCAACCTGAAAGCTGCTAGATTATTTCATTTAAAGAAACCATCTTCCATGTGTCCTGGGTGCTATTCAGGTCTCAGACAAGCCCTTGGAAGAGTACTGTCAGGCTTTCAGAAGGCAGGGCACCTCTGTAGCAAATGACAGGCTGAAGAAAACTAAACGGTTGACATTTCTGCCAGGGCAGTCCGGTCTCCATGGCATGTGATCAGCTGGCCTTCGGTTCCCATTTCAGTATCTCCTACATCATTCCTCAGCAAGGACACCAGCTTCCATAGAGCTGCTCGCTGAAACCATCTAATCACGAAAACGTATGCTATACATTTCTAGAACTGTGTAAAATCTGGTCTGAACCAAGCTATGAACATGGAGGTGGGGCTTGAGGACAACCCCCCCCCCCAGCCCCAGTCTATTACACTCTCTGCCTACATGAATGAAGGTGTTTACAAACCGGGTGCCTCTGAAACCAAGAGCTGCCAGACAGTAGGAGCGGGACCTCATCCTGCAACATGGCAGTAGGCCACACACCCCTCACCAGCCTGAAACTTTGACTGCCAGGCTAAGGAAATAGCTTGGTCAGCAAAGAGCTTCTCCTGCAAGCATGAGAGCCTGAGTTTGAACCCCAGCAATGTGCGTGTTTTGTGTTTTGTTTTGTTTTAAATGTGCTGGGCACAGTAGCACATGCCTTTAATCTCAGCACGCTCCGTGAGCTCAAGGCCTGGTTGGTTTACATAGTGAGTTCCAGGCCAGGCAATGTCATACAATGAGACCCTGTCTCAGAAAAGGGGGGTGGCCGGAGAAGTGATACATCATTATAATCCTAGGGCTTGGGCTGGTAGGGACAGGCAAATCCCTGAGGCTTGAAGGCCAGCCAGCATAGCCTATTTGTCAAGCTACTGGCTAGTGAGAGACTCCATCTCAAAAACAGGGCGAAGGCACACAAAGAGCACCATATACCATTGTCCTCTGGCCTCCAGCATCTGTACCTGACACATACACAAACCTGTACACACATGAACACATACAGACATGCCCAGAAACACACACACACACACACACACACACCCTTGGAATTCTTGACAACCTGATGATGCCAAGGATACAGTCAAGTGAGCAAGAGGACAAATACAGGACCCTGGGATGCTGGTCATGCATAATAGCAGCCAGCAGGAAAGGGAAGAGGGCCTGCAGGGCCCACAGGGCAGGTCTGGGTAAAAGGCTCAGACAAGCAGCCCCCCACAAGGAATTGGTGTGGCTGTCCTTTCGGCACATTTAGCTTGGCTGCGACCTGCTGCAACCGAGAGACCGTTTTCTCAAGGCAGAAGGCCATCCCAGCAAAGATACTGTGCGCGCAGGCCTGCAGGCAAGTCAGGCCAAGTCATTCTCCAATATTGCAGATGCTCTGCCAAATCAATCAAGGGCAGAGAATGTGTTTTGTCATCAAGAATCAGGAGCAAGACTGGAGGTCAGGAAAGTCGAGCAGACCTGGTGCTTCGCTGAGCTCTTGTTTTCCATACCGGAGACCAGCCAGCTCCAGGGCTTTCCAGAGAAATCTATGCTTAGTTTAAAAGAAACCAAAATAGATACAAGGTGCTTTGCTTTTGTCTGAGCATCATTACCGTTTTTAGCAGAATCCAAGCCACCTCCCCCTGCAGGTCAGATGCTTTGTTGACAGCAAAGTAAGAAGAGGAAGGGAAGTGGGTGACAGGTTCGGCATCACCTTCAGTGGAAAACACAGACTGCCAAGCCTGGTGTGTCTGTCTCCTCTCTCCCTACTACCCTCTAAAAAAGTAACAGTATTTATGCCTGGGGCCTCAGGAAGAGCAGTCAGTGCTCTCAATCCTTGAGCCATCTCTCCAGTCCCCTCAAAATTTTTTTAAAGAAAGAGGGAGGGAGCCAGGCGGTGGTGGCACACTCCTTTAATCCCAGTACTTGGGAGGCAGAGGCAAATGGATCTTAGTGAGTTCGAGGCCAGTCTGGTCTACAGAGCAAGTTCCAGGACAGCCAGGACTGTTACACACAGAAACCTTGTCTTGAAAAACCAAAAGAAAGAAAGAAAGAAAGAAAGAAAGAAAGAAAGAAAGAAAGAAAGAAAGAAAGAAAGAAAGAAGAAAAAAAAGAAAGAGGAAGGAAGGAAGGAAGAAGGGAAAGAGGAGAAGGAGGGAGGAGGGAGGCTGGAGAGATGGCTCATTAGTTAAAAGCATGGGCCATGCAATCCCAGCATTCATGAAACAAGCTGGGTACCTTGCAAACTCCTGCAGCTCCAGCTCTGAGGGGTCTGATGCCTTCTCCCAGACTCTATGTGCATTCATAAACATGTGCATTTGTGTGCATGCACCCACATAGACATAGATAGACAAGGCCCAGTGAGTCAAGGTGCTTTCCGCTGATCCCGACAGGCCTCCTTCCTCGCCCAGGTCCCTGGAGGTTGAACCACAGACGGAGGTCCTATACCCACTACAGACACCACATTAGAAGAAAAGAAAACATGACACAGGCTCAGGCTGTAACTCAGGGGTCCAGGGCATGTCTAGCATATGTGAGGCTCTAGGATCAGTTCCCAGCACTGCAAATAAAAGAGTGGAGGAGTGGGTGCTAGGGACGTCGCTTGGTTGACCGAGTGCTTGCCTTGAGTACGTGAAGCCTTGGGCTTGAACCCCAGCATAAATCGGACATGACAGTACATGCCTATAATCCTAACACTTGGGAAATGGAAGTAGGGAGATAAGAAGCTCAATGCTATCCTTGGCTTTCTGTCATGGTGACATGTATCCTAGCTTGCTTTCCGTCGCTATAGAAACACCATGACCAAAAGCAACTAGGGGAGGAAAGGGTTTATTTTACTTTACAGGTTATAGTCCATCCTCACGGCAGGAGGCTGAAGCCAAAGTGAAGGAATACTGTTCCCGGGCTCATGTCAGCTGTCTTTCTTAGACAGCGCAGACCCTACTTGCCTAGGAATGGTACAGCCTACAGTGGGCTGGGCCCTGCCACATTAATTAGCAATCAAGAAAATGCCCCTACAGACATGCCCACGGGCCAATCAGATGGAGGCAATTCCTCAGCTGAGCTTCTCTCTTCCTGGGTGAAGAGAGCCGTCATAACGTAAATACCGAAAGAATAGCGTTGTCTCATCACATGACAGGTGGGTGACATGGAGTTAGGGGAGCATCCTTGCCTTCATCTATCTCGGATCATTTCCTGTGTCAGTGAGGACGTGGCCACTCCACGGTATGGTTGAGAGGAAGATTTATGTTGTAGATATGAGGGAGACAGTACAGTCGGAGGCATCGAGGAGAATCCAGAGCAGGGAGGGAAAGTAGTAGAAGAAACATGACCAGCAGACTGAACGTCCATGAGGAGGACGGGGAACAAGACAGGAAGAGCAGGAGAGATAGAGAAAAGAGGATGCATAGCAAAACGACGGGAATGAGAAGCTGGGGAAAGGGAAGCCCATGAGCTGGAGACGTTTAGGGTCGGGGCAGGGGGAGAAGAGCCGGGATGTCAGTGTGGACTCCATAACCGGTATTCGTGATGCTGGGAGAGCGTGCACGTGGACGGTTAGTCATTTGTCCAGAGTTTCTTTTGGATCTGACATCTTATGTTAGTTAAGATGTGCTGAGTGCTGGGACAGTCACCCTCCAATTTCAAGGAAAGTAATTTAACAGCCACAAAGCAGTTCAGTATAGCACTTGGTGACCCCAACACCTCAGCCAGAGGATGTCCCCTCCATGGGCAGGCCTGTGATCACCGGGACACACTGGGATCACATCTAACTGCATCCTGGAGTTCCTGCCTTGGCTGCCTTAAGTGGATTGTGGCCCAGGATATGTGAGCCAAATAAACCCTTTCCTTCTCAAGTTGCTCTGGATCCACGTTTTATCACAGCCATGGAAAACCTAAAATAAGGCAGATGCAGTCCCACAGACAACAAACATGGGGGCCTTGCGTCTGCCCTTGAGCTGCAAAAAAATAAAACTCTTAAAAGTAGACACTACCACATCGCTTCCAAAAGGGTCATTTCAGCTTGCAGACAATGCGGCAGGAGGATCTGGTGTCATCCTACCTCCTCAGATCAAGGGTCAGGAATTCTTATTATTTCACATAGTTTTAAAATCTGGATTTTTTTTTAAATAAGTGAAAATGGTACTCATCTCCTTAGGAAAGTCTAGGGAAGTGCAGGAAGCCTCAGGGAGGTGCAGTGTACACAAAAGGTACAAAGGGACTAGGGGCCAGAGCTATGGGTTAGTGCATGCCAAACCCTCTAGGAATTGTTTGAGGGTGTGTGTGTGTGTGTGTGTGTGTGTGTGTGCATATACACATGTGTGCAGGTAGATGTATGTGTGTGTACGTGTGCATGTAGCAGCCAGGGGAAACATCAGGTATCGTCTCCAAAGACGAGGTAGAGTCCCTCACTCATCAGGAGCTCAGCAGCAAGTCTTCAAGACCCAGCTGTGTCTGCCTCCCTGGTACTGAGGTTCCGAGCATGCGAATCACAATGGCATCTGTATGTGCGTTCTGGGGCTTGAGCTCAGGTCATCAGGCTTGCTGGCAAGCACTTTACCACTGAACCATCTCCTTGGTCCAGACCCCCCAGAAATTAGAAGGTACTTGTTACACAACGCACAGCCACCACAGGACATAACCAAGAGGAACTTTGGGAACCTGTGCGTGCCAGGAGTCAGCCACCTGGATCACCGTTCTCCTCCCGCAGAAGGCAAATACCAGAAAGCAGAAGGAAAACAATTAAAGAGAACAAAAATTTCCATTTCTGTCTGGAATTACCATTTCCAGCGAAGCTGCTTGGTGGCTGGCTACAGACAGCCCAGCTGCTAAGGCTGAGTCTAGTCTGGTCTGCCTGTCTCACCGCAGGCTCTCTCTGATGGCTGCAGAGAAAACCCATCTTCGCAGCAACTTGCTCCTTCAGGCCCTTGCCACGGGAACACTCTGTATCCAGGCCAGATTCCCGCCTTCATGAATTATTCATGCCGGCCACCTTCCCCAGTGCCATTCCTTCTAGGCTGGGTGTCTTGTCAGCTGGGGAGAAATTTGTAAATGTAATTTGTGTTCTCAATTTTCGCCATAGTTGCAGTCATTATTCCCCACCCCTATAACTCTCCCTCTTCCTCCCATATTTTCTCTTCTCCACATTTTAATCAGAGGTACATGTCAAGAGCGAAGCTGAACATTCTGCCTTCTCCCGGGGTGCGCCTCTTGTGGTGGCTGGTAGCAATGAGGAGCACAGCTGTACATCCAGATTTAAGATTCTTCAAGTGAGGGCTGGAGAGATGGCTCAGTGGTTAAGAGCACTGGCTGCCCTTCCAGAGGACCTGGGTTCAATTCCCAGCACCCACGTGGCAGCTCAAAACTGTTTGTAATTCCAGTTCCAGGGAATCTGACACCCATGGCAAAACACCAATGTGGCATAAAGTTGAGAAAATTAATTAAAAACATTCTTCGAGTGAAAGCTACTGCCGAGGGAATCTACTTCTTAAACACACATATGTACATGCATGCACACACATACATCCTTTTTTTTTTTTTGAGACAGGGTTTCTCTGTGGCTTTGGAGCCTGTCCTGGAACTCGCTCTGTAGACCAGGCTGGCCTCGAACTCACAGAGATCCATCTGCCTCTGCCTCCTGAGTGCTGGGATTAAAGGCATGTGCCACCACCGCCCGGCTCATACATCCTTTCATTTGAGTGTGATTTGGATTTTGGATTTTATACTGCATATCAGATATTTATATTGCAATTCATAATAGTAGCAAAATTATAAAGTAGCAACAAAATAATTTTCTGGTTGGGGGTCACCACGACATGAGCTGTGTACTAAAGGGTTGCAGCGTTAGGAAGGCTGAGAAGCATTGCGCTAACTCCTCACGAGACCCAAAAGCCTTCTGTGCACTTTGGGAAGAACTGTTTACCACCAGTTGGGAGCGGTGATTCAAAGGGTCCTGTCACTCCTCCATCCCCTCCTTTTAGGGGTGACCGTCAACAGTCAATAAGCCCAATTGTGACAATCTTTTGGAAGCCAGAGCATCTGAGTTCATGAAATCTGACTCAGCATTTAGTGCTATACACCAAGGTAAAATGTGGTGGCCAAGACTGACCGGAAGGGACAGGAGGCAGCCGGGAATAGTAATGGAAACAAAAATGGCTGACGAACTGGGATGGCACCTAGGAAATTATATACATAGAGAGTCATCTATGCTCCTGGTTCGACCGATGTGAGACACCAGGTCACTGGTGGGCATCCTGCTGCCTACTGGAGACAGATGCTTCAAGGTGTTCCCCACTCATATCTGCAACATCAGAGATGTGGTTTGTACACAATCGGAGTTTGAAGAGATGGACAGCTAGGACCAGCTAAGAATGGGAGTTGTTCAGATGAAGGGGGGTACCTCTCCTACAAAACTCCTGTTGAAATTTAGTCACAAGTGCAAGAATTGAGGCACGTTCCCTCATGGGGTAAGTCCTGGGGGCAGGGCTCTCAAGGATAGGATCCAGGACTATGGTGGGAGATAGACAGTTGGGGGTTTGTATCCATAGCTCCTGGCTCATAATTCTGCCCTACTCATCTAAGAGTAGGTGCTGGGTCTGCTTACTCCAGAAGGTTTTACCCCCCAAGCAGGAGGGAGAAAAGCTCCAGGAAGGCTGGGAGGAATCTAGACAGGCAGGCCCTGCAGGGATGCCCCACCCAGTCTAGTTGCTTTAGAAGACTCCATCCACAAAGGGCAGGTCTGGAGCAGAGCTTCCTGTGGAGCGCTGAGTGGGCGGAACTCCCAAGGGGCACTCCTGCGGAGGGACGCCCCATCCCTTTTCCCCACCCTGTCCTGTGCTCCTCTTTGTCTACATCTTCCCTAATATCCTTACAATCAACTGCAGATGGCTTCCCCTGAGCGCTGGGAGCTGCCCAAGTAGGGAGACCCCCAACTTACAGCCAGTCTGTCAGAGGCAAAGACTAAACCACCTGGGACTGGGACTGGGGTTTTAAACAGGCAGAGGGGTGGGTGGGCAGGGTGGCCTTCGGGACTGAGCCTTCAACCTGAGGAATTTTGTGTTACACTACCTTCAGGAGTGGGGTGGAGGCCAGCTGTGTCTGTGGTTACAATGGACTCTTGTGACGGGAGAAAGCCCCACAACTGACCATAGTGTGAGAGAGGGGGAGGGTCATAGACTAGGGGAAGGGTGCCCTTTCCTCTGCCCACGTGAACAGTCCTCCAGAGCAACAGGCACCAACTTCCATGCAGACTCCCGACCAACCAACACCTTTATCTCGAACTTTTCAGCCTCTAAACCACTCGAGATAGATTCCTGGGGCTGGGGTGCGACATGGTGGTGGAACACTTGCCTGGCATCCGCGAGGCCCTGCATTCCATCCAGCAATGCAGAAAGACAGGAAAGAGGGCTGAAAGGGAGGTGTCAGATGGAATGACAAAGGTGTGGAGGAATGGGAGAGGTTTGTACTCTGTTAGCAGTTGCCCAGCCTCGGGTGGTTACAGCAGCAGCAGTGCGTTACGACCTGAACAAACGAGGCTGTGGCGGTTGATGCCCGTTGTTGGATAGGTAGGACCTGGAATCTTCGGTGAGGGACTGTCTAGGAGAGGTTGGCCTGTAGCCCTCCTGCTTCTCTTGAGTTCATTGTGGGAAACCCCACCCACAGGTGGGTCCTGGACTGAATGAAGAGGCGGAGCTCAGAATCCGTGGTCCTTGCTCCTCTTTCTGGAGATGGGAGGCAACAGCGCCTCAAGCTTCTTTTCTTGGGGAGGGGGCGTTTGAGACAGGGTTTCTCTGTGGCTTTGGAGCCTGTCCTGGAACCAGCTCTTGTAGACCAGGCTGGCCTCGAACTCACAGAGATCCACCTGCCTCTGCCTCCCGAGTGTTGGGATTAAAGGCCTGTGCCACCACCACCCGGCCCCTGCATCAAGCTTTTGCTGGCCAACTTCCCACCGTGATGGACTGTGAGCAGAATAAAGCCTCTCCCTGTGAGTTGTCCTGATCAGTCTGTCACAACCAAGGGAAAAGACACTAAGAAATTTTTCTTTCCATGATATTTATTGAGCTCTACATTTTGCTCTGCTCCCCTCCCTGCCTCTCCCCTTCCCCCTTCAACCCTCCTCCAAGGTCCCCATGCTCCCAATTTACTCAGGAAAACGTGTCTTTCTATACTTTCTACTTCCCATGTAGATTATATCTATGTAAGTCTCTCTTGACACTAAGAAATTTTATTATTCTTTTCTGCATTGTGGCATTTTCTAAAATGAAAATCTATAACATAAAATTTCCCAGTGTATCCGCTTTTCCAACCACAGCTCGGTGGCCTCAGCACACCAGGGTTGTGCGGCCATCGCCACGACCCACTCTGCTTCCTCCTCCCCAACTGAAGCCGTCCCCAAACACCACCAACTGCCCATCCATTACACCACACTTGACTTCCTGTCCCTGGAAATGACTATTCTAGGGACCAATCACAGGGCGTTTGTCCTTGGGGAGGGACCAATCACAGGGCATTTGTCCTTGGGGAGGGACCAATCACAGGGAGTTTGTCCTTGGGGAGGGACCAATCACAGGGCGTTTGTCCTTGGGGAGGGACCAATCACAGGGCGTTTGTCCTTGGGGTCTGGCTTATTTCCTGTCTTTTCCAGTATTCATCCATGCTACAGCCTTTGTTTCATGTTAGCTATAACAAATACCACAGACTGGTAGCTTATAGAACAGAGATGTATTTTTCACAGCTGTAGATTCAATGTCTAGTGGGAGTCTAGATTTTTAGGATGATGCCTTAATCACAGTGTCCTTCCAAGGGGTGGAGCATGTGTTCTCACAGGGTAGAAAAGCCCAAGGGATGATCTCCATGTTGAGGGCAGCCGTGAGCTCTGCTCACTAGATGCCAAGGCTACCTTCGCAGTGGTTAATGTCGATTGTCAATTTGACAGGCTTTAGAATCTTCTAGGAGACACCCCTCTAGGATTGCCTGTGAGGGATCACGTAGACTAGGTTAGCCTCTAAGCATGCCAATTAGGAATTATGTGTTAAGTCAACTGAGATGGGAAGAGCCTCCGTAATAGCGGGCCACATTGTTTCCCTTTTATGGACTGCGTCAAAGAAGAGATGTGTTGAGACCCACTATTTGTCTCCCTCTGCCTCCTGCCCAAGTACACACATAAGGTGACAAGCTGCCTTGAGTTCCAAGTTAAGTATGGATGCTATGACTTCCCCGCCATGATGGACTGTACCCTCAAACTGTGAACAAAATAAACCCTTTCTCCTGTAAGCTGCTCTTGTCAAGGAATTTTATCATGGCAACAAAAAGGAAGCTAAGAAAACTCCCTTCTTGCTGGGCAGTGGTGGCACATGCCTTTAATCCCAGAACTTCGTAGGCAGAGGCAGGCGAGTTTAAGGCCAGCTTGGTCTACAGAGTGAGTTCTGGGATAGCCAGGGCTACGCAGAGAAACCATGTCTTGAAAAAAAAGAAAAAAAAAGATGTCACTAACATCTAAAGATGTCTAGAGACTTTTCCAGGTGACCCAGTTGAGGACCACCGCGTGGCACACTGGTCTTTGACTGTCCCTTGAATGGACCTGTGTGTCCCCAACAGCAGCCATGTCTGGCAAAGGACAAGAGTTCCCAGCATACCATCCTGTTACCATGACATTACACACCCCTCAGGTCAGGATTGCTTAACAAAGCTAGAGCAGTGCCCTAGTTAAGGAGGTCATTGCTGTCCTGAGACACCATGACCAAGAGCAAGTTAGCTTATGCTTTCATGTCTGTAGTCCATCACTGAAGGAAGTCAGGACAGGAACTCAAACAGGGCAGGAACTGGAGGCAGGAGCTGATGCAGAGGACATGGAGGGATGCTGGTTACTGGCTTGGTCCCCTGTAGTGATCTCATTTGTATTTTAATAAATAAAGTTTGCCTGAAGATCAGAGAGTAAAACAGCCACACTGGTCACCCTTACAGACCAGACAGTGGTGACACACACCTTTAATCCCAGCAGCCACACTAGTTTGTCATAGTAACTGGGAGGTAGTGGTGCATACCTTTAATCCCAGAACTAGAGAGGAATATAAAACGGGAGGAGACAGCTCTCAGACACAGTCTCATTCTGAGATTCCTGGAGGCAGGATCGCCATTTCGGACTGAGGTAGAGGTAAGAGCCAGTGGCTGGCTGTTTTGCTTTTCTGACCTTCAGGTTGAATCTCAATATCTGTCTCTGGGTTTTTATTACTTGTGCTACAGTCCCCCTTAGCCTGCTTTCTTATAGAATCTAGGACCACAAGCCCAGGGATGACACTACCCGCAACAGGCTGGGCCCTCCCCATCAGTCACTAATTAAGAAAAATACTACAGTTTCCTACAACCCGATCTTATAGAGGCGTTTTCTTAATTGAGATCTCTTCTCAGATGACTTTAGCTTGTCTCAAGTTGGCATGAAACTATCCAGCATAAGCAGGTTTTCATGTAGTGAAGCATTGAGAGAGAGAGAGAGAGAGAGAGAGAGAGAGAGAGAGAGAGAGAGGTCAGAGGATCACCTCACCTTCCACTCTGTTGGAGACAGAGTCTGATTCTACCCTGCCACTGCATTAGAGATGTAGAGATGTTCACACCACACACCCAGATCTTCCGTGGGTTCTGAGGACTTGCACTCATGTCTCAAGCTCGCATGACAAGTGCTCCTGCCCACCGAGCCATCTCCCAAGCTCCTTCAGCTTAAAGATTTTAAGCTGAAAGCATCCCTTTGTCTTCTGCATCTGTATTAAGTGAGTGTTGAGCCCTGCGAGGCTGCACCACCTCCTGTGAGTGAAGGGCCTCTTGGTTTTCACCTTCATCTGGGGACGTATAAATCCTACTCAGAGTCAAGATGGGAGATCACACAGCGTGTGAAAATTTGATAAACAGGCTTGCGGTGTCCATACACAAGTAAGCAGGATTTTCTTCAGTAATCCAAAATTCGGGAGCGAGGAGACCTTGCAGCACTCTCCAACATAAAAGACACAAATGGCACCATCAGCTTAGCTTAGTCTCCCCACAAACATTTGAGTTTCTACTCAAGCCTGTGGGGCTCTGTTAATACCCATCAGCCCCAGACAGATGCTCTTACTCCCCAGGGAGACTGGGGAGGAAGGAGATGCTTAAGATACAGCTCTACTCCGCCTGAGGTTACCTCATTCAGAGTGGACTTGTTTGCATCCTCACAAGGATCACAGGATGTGGGAGATGGAAGCCAGAACCAAAGAGTGTGAAAAGCAATGCTGCTTTCCAGGAAGGGGGATTCAGC
The DNA here is from genome assembly GCA_004026605.1 of Ondatra zibethicus. Classification (NCBI taxonomy): domain Eukaryota; kingdom Metazoa; phylum Chordata; class Mammalia; order Rodentia; family Cricetidae; genus Ondatra; species Ondatra zibethicus. The sequence continues at coordinate 23,728 of PVIU01004495.1, read as the reverse complement.
TTCTTCTGGAACATTCCAGAAGGCAGTACAGTTGTCCCTTCTTCTTCACTGTGTCCCTGCCCTCTGTCCTGGGACTGGGGACCATAACACAGCAATCAAAGCAACCTACAGATATGCTTGCAAGATGCCTCTGTTGTCACCTTCAGGAGAAGGATGGGGACTCCACCTGTAGTGAACCTGAGCTGATTGCTCGACTCAAGTATCCCGACGTGTGGACACTACTCCTGTGCGTGGAGCTGACCAGCGATGCATCAATATTATGTCAACAGCTAACAAAGGCTAATCATGCTTGTGGGGGCAGCCTCTCAGGTGGGGCTATTTGTTACACAGAAGTAGCTGACAGATGAAGAATGTTCTACTTCACAAAGCATATATATAATATATGGGATATATGAATGTATGTATGTATGTATGTATGTATTATGAATCTTGCTTTATGTAGCCCAAACTGGTCTCAACCCTGTAATCCTCCTGCCTTAGCTTCCTAGGTGGCAGAATCCCTGCCACCACACCCAGGACATTGTTCATTTTCGGTCAGTGGGTTTGCTCCCTTGTGCCACCGTTTGCCTCTTTCCTCCAGAGCCCGGAGTAGTCATGTTCTTTAACGACACAGAAGCAGTTCTGGACGCAGGCTCCTGTCACGTCTTCACAGCTCTTAGAGGTCTCCTTAAATCTGTCCATCTCCTTGAGAAGGTTAAGGAGAGATCATGGTCCTGGGCCTCAGAGAAGTGGTTGAATGAGGGAGCGGGGAGTATGTGGCAACCCAGGGATTTTATAAACAGTGACAGATGTCACAGGTCTCATGACAACCCTATTTTCCATGCCTACTTCCCACTCCAACTCTGTTCTTTCAACAACTCTTCTCCTGCCCCCATCCTCCCTCCCTTCCTTCTTCTCCCCCCTCCCCCTCCCTACCTTCCCTTCTCTCTCCCCAACACGTCTTCCCTTCTATCCATCTTCCTCCCTTATCCCTGTCTTTCCTATTTTTCCCCACTCCCCATCCTCCCTCCTCTGACTCTACCCTCCCTCCTCATTTCTCCTCTTGCTCACTCCCCACCTTCCCTTCCTATCTTCCTATCTTTCCTCCTCCTTCTTCCTCCCCATTTCCCATCTTCCCTCACCCCCTCTCCACACTCTCCCTGTCTCCAGCAGCCTGGCTTCTCCCCTGAAGCAGCCTTCTTGGACACACATTCGCATGACAATCTTCACAGCAGCCACTGAGGTAGAGGAGACCAAACAGCCCTCTGCAGGTGAATGGAGAAGCCATGTGGCCTGTCTACACAGCAGGATGCTGTCCAGCCTTGAACGTGAAGGGAGTCCTACCAGCTGTGACAGGCTGAGTAAAGAGCAGCTGTAGGATTCCACTCTTGCCTGTCCCTACAGTCAGCATGGTCACAGAGACAGAGGCAGGATGGCCGTGGGCTGAATGAGCACGGCGCCTTGATGGGAGCCAGGTCCCAATGTGGAAAAATGAGCAGGTTGGCGGGGAGCATGCTTAACCACTGGACTGAATACTCAGAAGTGATTAAACAGCCAGCTATGGGCTGGAGAGATGGCTCAGTGGTTAAGAGCACTTGCTGCCCTTCTAGAGGACCTGAGTTCAGTCCCCAGCACTCACACCTGGCGACCCACCACCACCTGTAACCCCGGCTGTAGGGGATCCAATGCCTTCTTCTGAACTTTGAGGATATACACACTTACATGTGCTCACATACACACACATAAATTTTAGGGGTTGTTTTCAAGACAAAGTTTATTTGTGTAGCCTTGACTGCCCTGGAACTCACCCTGTAGACCAGGCTGGCCTCAAATTCACAGAGATCCACCTGCCTCTCCCCCCAAGTGCTGGGATTAAAGTTGTGTGCCACCACCGCCCGGCTTAAATTTTTAAAACCTTTTAAGACAAACATTATGCTTAATATAGAAAGTGGCGATTCAGCCTCCTGATGCCTATCTCTGCCTGACTACAGCTACAGCTGACAGAGAGATCTGGAATCCAGGGTTTTCCTGGCAACGCCCCATGGTACCCCTATGTGCTCTCCTGGAAGGTCCTCGCTCCTGCCTGGCTTAACTCACAAAGTCACTGTCAAGGTGACTCAAGCAACACTAAGACCTTGCAGTCCAAGTCTCCCTGACACCCTTTCCCTGGCAGCCCACTTCACGTGGCAGATGTAGCAAGAGGGCTGCCAAGTGTACACACCCGGAGGGACATGCTGTCCCGGCTGACAGTCTACAGGAAAGTTGGAACGGAGCAGGGGGGCATGTTTGGGTGCTGATGGTGTGAAAACAGCTGGGAAACCAGATGAGCAAAAAGTGAGAAAGAGTTGGGGGCAGCAGCTGGGATGGGACTTTTGGCTCATCCCCCACTTGACACCTCTGTACTTCCAAGGAAGGGCCAGAGCCAGCCTGGCAGGAGACAGGATATGAGCTCCAGGCCTCAGATGCTCAATGGAATGGCCAGTGATACAGAGCTCACGGAGGCCTTGACCCTGAGTTGCTGAATCCTGCCAGCAGTGCTCGCTTGGCCATCAGCTTTGCTGGCTCAGCACAGGCTGTGTGGCCTTGAGCAGCTTACTCACCTTCTCTGAGCCATGGTGAGCCTGTCTGGAATACCTATATCTAGAAGAGAATACAAGTGGGTTTTGGTAGGGCTGTTTATTTGTTTGTTTGTTTCGAGACAGGGTTTCTCTGTAGTTTTAAAGCCTGTCCTGGAACTAGCTCTGTAGACCAGGCTGTCCTCAAACATACATAGATATTCACCTGTCTGTGCTGGGATTAAAGGCATGTGTTACCACCGCCCAGCACATACAAATGTTTTAATTAGTATAATACACGTTCTATCATGTTTGGCCCGGCTCCTGGCATAGAGTAAGTGCCCAATAAGCATTAGTCATAGTGTGAGAGCTGCCACAGGCCTGGTGGGCCTTACTCGTGCTGCCTGTGTCTTTGTGTGACCATAGCCCTGAATGAAGCATTTCTAACTGGTAGCAGCCAAACTGACAGGACAGCACCCTGGCACCACCGTCCCCTTGACGCTCTCTTATTCTGGCCCTTGGGCTGGCTGGCTCTGAGGACGCCAGCTAATAGGTCCTGAGATGATCACAGGTGTGTCAGATCCATGACCCACGCTGCCCGCACCCAAGGATAGCTATGAATAAGGCCCAATACAAACCATAAAATTGATTTAAATATTTTACAATTTTCTTTCTTTCTTTCTTTCCTTCCTTTTCTTCTTCTTCTTCTTCTTCTTCTTCTTCTTCTTCTTCTTCTTCTTCTTCTTCTTCTTCTTCTTCTTCTTCTTCTTCTCCTTCTCCTTCCTTCTCCTTCTCCTTCTCCTTCCTTCTCCTTCTCCTTCTCCTTCTTCTTTGCTCTAAATTTAGTTGCAAGCCTCTTGAGCTGACAATGTATCTCTGAAAAGCCAAAAGGTTAGACATTCTTGCTGAAATGGTCCATGTGGCTGGATATCCTCACTGATCTTGAAGCACTAGCTACGTGCACGAGAGCTTGGAGGAAGAACCTTCCGTAGCACCTTGCGATGACTTGGTCTCACCAGGACCAGAGTTGGGGAAGGACTGTCCCCCCCATATTCTTACTCACCAAAAACAAAAACTGTATGACACAAACACATCACTGTGTCACTGACTTTGGGTGACAACAGGGTGGCCGGAGATATAACCGGGACTGGAACTCTATCCCTGGTTTTCTGACCACCTCCCTGCTGTGCTGGCCAACGCTCCTCCAATCTTCCATGCTGGTTCTGTCATTTCCTGGGCAGCCCTCAATGGTGCTATCACCTGCAGCCAGCCTAGCTCTGAGGTGCCATTTGGCCGGAGCACTCCCCAGGCCTGTGGTTGGGGCCCTAAGGGACTGCAGCCCCATTCCCACAGCTGACATTCCTGGAGCCCTGGCTCCTCCCCACTGTACTAATATTCAGAGTTGAATCTGTCTGCAGGTGACTCAGCCCTGGCCTGTAATCTGGACCCCAGTGGAGAGGCTGGATTCAGGCTCTTCCATGGTCCGACAGCTAGACCCGGAGCTTTGAGTGCCAAGACGAGGGGTGCCACTGATTGGATGGAGGGGAAGAAGGCTGGGGAAGGAGTCCTGATGTGAATCCAGGACCAGTTCTATCCCCAACAATCTGAGCCACTTTGGGATAGCCCACCTGTCCTGACTTCAGGCACTGTTTCTTCAGGGTCTGTTGTAAGATGCTTAAGTAAGGCGATGTATGTGAGGGTCTCCTCTTTCTTCTGGTCTGGCTCCAGGATTGATGAGACCAGATACCATGCCAGGCTGTGCGATTCTCAGCATTGCCATTCAGGTTCATCATTCAGTCTTCTTGTGGCCTGGGTTTTATGAGTCAGCGCCCCAGTCCCTGAGCTCTAAAGGGCAGAGAGTGGCCACTGCGTGCTGCCCCTCCAAGTGCTGAGCGCTGCCGAGCCTGAACCCCTCACATCGTCCTTGTTCTGTTGCAGTGTTCTCTCATTCTAAAATAGCGGCTTTCATTTCACCCTGCTGCGCTCTGAGAGTGAGGTCTGATGCAGAGCACAGGGAATACAGGCTATAGATCAGGAGCCTTGGTGACATTTAGACCCATGCATCCATCAAGGGAAGCTGTGCCACCTCACAGAGAGACCTGACTCCCCTCCCTGGTGCTCAGGCATCACTTGCAGTGATACTTGCAGTATCTTGGCAGTCCGTGTCCCAGCCGGCACAACACTGCAAAGCCAGTCCAGGGAATCTGGCGTCAGATGCTCTGGTGTTTGCCTGTCCCCAGATTGTTTTTAGGGGGAAGAAGGTGACTGAATTTTGCAGGAGAAATTGAGTTTCCATGATAACACACAGTACATCCTAGAGTGGGAGCCCCTTGAAAGCCAGGGTCACCTCTAATCTCCAGCATTTAGCGGTGGACCTGCAGGGAGAATTTAGCATGGACATGGAAGGTGTGTGTGTGTGTGTGTGTGTGTGTGTGTGTGTAATAGATGGGAGTAAGCATTAAAACGCTTGGTGTGTGGGTAGGTGGTTCAGCAGGTGGGAGATAGGTGAGTGGATGCATGGGCAAATGAGTAGGTAAATAGATGAATGGGTGGGTGGCTGGGTGGCTGGATAGGTCGATGGGCTGTGTGGATGGATGGCTGAGTAGGTGATGGATGGATGGATGGATGGATTGAAGGATGGTTGAATGGGTAGGTCAGTTGTGTGTAGGTGGGTAAATGGATGTGGATAGGAGAGGATGGTTGAGTGAGGAGGGGGTCGGTGAGTGTATCCATAGATGAGTGAACAAATGAATTTCTGGTCAAAGCAGAAATTCTGCTCTTAGAACCAATAAGGTTTTGTGAGAAAATAATTAAATGACTGTTGAGATCAAGCTATCCCAACTCTCAGTTACTCTGTGTCCTAAGAAGCAGTGATTTGGTTATTTAGTCTGTCTTGCTCTAAGAGGTTCTTTTGGGGGCGGTGGGGGATGGAGACGGGGTTTCTCTGCGTAGCCCTAGCTGTCTTGGAACTCTGTAGACCAAGCTGGCCTCTAACTCAGAATTCTTCCTACCTCTGCCTCCTCAGTGATGGGACTAAAGGTTACCTACTCGAGACTCCATTTTATAAGCAGCTTTTTCATCCACTCTGAGGGTGGAAAATGACCGCGCCTGGAGGGTGGACCTGCACACGACACCATCTACTGAGGCAGCACAGACTACCCATGGCTTATTCCTGAGAGTAGAAAAGGAGCCACCCTATAGGTTGATCGAGGGACTTGAAACTGTAGAGTATATGGGAATATTAAGATCATATCTGGAAAGCCAGCCCCAAGAATGTATCAGGCATACCAAACCCCTAGCAGTGACTTCAATGAAATTAGGAAACCACAGCCTTGGAAGGCCACAGTCAGTGTTATAGTATTAACACTCAGAAAGCAGGTCAGGAAGACAGGAGTTTGAGGTCAAGCTGCACTAGTGTCTGTTAGGAAACAAGCCTGCGTCTTTAGAGCTAATCCCATAGTCTGAATCAGGCCAGGCCTCCCCACAGCCCTCTCTGAGATAGAGTTAAGCAGTCTGTGTTGTGACTTGGCAGGTCTCAATTTATAGGACCTGACTCTTCCATGTTCTCTGTCAGACATAATACGTCAAACTATATCATGAGCTATAAAACCTTCCCACCACCCCTAAAAGGCTATAAAAATCAGATCTTCTGGGCATGGTGCCCCACACCTTTTTGCTGTGGTTGTTGTTTTTTGGTTTTCAAGACAAAGATTCTCTGTGTGGCCCTGGCTGTCCTGGAACTAGCTCTGTAGACCAGGCTGGCCTCAAACTCACAGAGGTAAATCCACCTGTCTCTGCCTCCCGAGTACTGGGATTAAAGGCATGCACCACCACTGCCCAGCTCATCTTTATTTTTTTTTTTAAGTTTCAAATAAAAAGTTACCAGCAACAGATAAGCTTACAAAAAGATAAAGATGCCTAAAGAGAGGCACAGAGGGTGAGCTGCGTCTTCAAGGCCTCTGAGTGGAGAGATTGACCTTTGAGGTGCCAGTTTCTCCTTTGATGACAAATCAAAGGTGAACAACAGGTCTTCAGGACTAGGAGAGACGGAGGCAGAAGGGTAGGGAAAGCCACCCAGGGTGCCCGATAGCAACTTTGTAAAGAGCCGCATGCAGTGACCAGCCAAGGTGAGAGAGGTCCGTGGTTGCAACACCAGGAAGGACACAGGGCTTCTTTGCCCCTCTTTTGTTTTCTTGTGATGTTACCTCCTCCCTCCAGATGAGGACACAACTGAGGGAGGAGCTTAATTCAGGCCCATGGGTCTCAGTGTCCCCCCAACCCTGTTCATTGTCCTGCCATGTAACTGAATCCTGCAGAGGTGGGATGCCTGTTCTCTTGGGTATGCCCAGAGCGTGGAACCAGCTCCAGATCTAGGGGACTTCTGGCCTGGTAGTATATGGCCCTTTGACCTCTGGGCATTGCAAGATGCCACCTTGAGCTTTTCTCAGATCCATGGCAGCTAAAGCAGAATGCCGCAGTAGCCCAAGTCTGTGCTGATGGTGATGAAGACCCTCGCCTGGGCCTCTAGCCGCTTCTCTCACTAGCCGAAGGCACCCCCTCCTCCCCATCATCCCAAGCGCAGTGGCAGTCTGAGCTGTCACTCCTCAACTGATCTTGGGAGACACTGGGCAAGCGGAAGGTTCATTGAAAAGGGGACTCCATGATGGGAGGGACTTTGCGGTGATGCAGTTGTTTTGGGGGGTCACCCCTCACCTGTGGTCCATAAGCAAACCCAATAAGTTCATTGGTTTCACCAATAGGACCTTAGTGAAATCATGCTTTGGCTTGTCACTGGTGCCCATCTGGGGTGGGGACATTCATCCGTGTCTCCCCAGGAGAATTCACGCAGCACCTGAGAAAGGAGCGGGTAACATTCCTCGGGCTCCAGAGCTCATCCTCAGTGTGCAGCTGCCGGCAGGACCCCTGCAGGGCTTCCTGGGGGCAGGAACAGGGACACGGTGGCAGTTTGTTATACATGACAGCTCTCTGAAAAGGACACAGCATTTTCCTGAGCAAATCTGAGCTAGGACCAGTGAGCTGACTGCGGCGGGTAAATACCAAGGGTTAGAAAGCAAGTCCTGCGTCATCGCCCTTTAGAAGGGACGGGAGCGGGGCCAGCAGGGACTCGCGGCATTCAGAATTAAGATCTGAGTATCTCAGCTGCACACCTCAGGGATGAAATGGACCAGCTCTATTTTAGCATCGTGAAGTTCCCGGGAGTTGAACCCAAATGATCTCTAATCATTACAGAATTTCAGATTTCTGGGCCTCTTTCCAAGCCTGCTATTAAGGCTGTTCATCAGAAGTAGCCACAGCAGGGGCCAGGGACTGTCCCTCAGAGGGGACAGACTTGCAGAAGCCCTGAGAAGCCCCTGGGTTCAGGACCCTCCTTGTTCTCTGGAGGCTGCATACCCTCAGCTCCTCGTGCTTAATCTCAGCCCCATGGAGAAGCCATTCTCAGCATAGGGGTCACAGATCAGCTTCTGGCTTTCTGTCCTTTTCCTTTTGATGGAATTCCCCTTGCCTTACCAAGTGTCACTTCAGGAGTAGGGTGGCATGCTCGTGGACACTGCTGAGGAGGAATGCTCAATGTCCCCCTGTGATGGCTAATTTGGGTGCCAACTTATCCAAGCCATGAGACCCAGTTTTGTTTTGCTTTTGTTGTTGTTTTGGTTTTTCGAGACAGGGTTTCTCTGTAGCTTTTGGAGCCTGTCCTGGAACTCACATTGTAGACCAGGCTGGCCTCGAACTTACAGAGATCCACCTGCCTCTACCTCCCAAGTGTTGGGATTAAAGGTGTGGGCCACCACCACCCAGAGAGAGCCAGTTGTTAGATCAAACATTGTCTGTTGCCTTGAAGATTTTTTTTAGATGAGATTTACATTTATTTCAATGGCTACCATAGGATTTCAGGCTAGCCAGGGCTACACAGTGAGACCCTGCCTGGAAGGAAAGAAGGGAGAGAGGGAGGGAGGGAGGAAGGAAGGAAGAAAGGAAGGGAGGGAGGAGCCCTGATTTATGGCTTACCATTATGAGATAAACAAACCTCCAAAGATGCCATTTTTGTTTTCTGTGGCTACCTGCTGCTGGGCTTGGGGCCTATCCCTAAGAGTGGTTTGTTTCCCCAGTAAGGCTCTCTTGGAGAAAACTAAATTTTTCATTTGCAAGTGGCTACCAATTGAAGCTAACGTCTGTGTTAAGGCTCAGGGCATGTGTGTGTCCTCATCTTCCGCCTCTAGGACCCCATCTGGTGCAGACCTGGGCAGACCCTATGCACGCTGCCTCAGTCTCTGTGGGTTTATTCGTACACGGGCTCTGTAGTGTCTAGAAGGCCTTGATTTCTTGGTCTCCTTCATCCCTTCTGCCTCCTCTCCCACAGTTCCCTGAGCCCCGACTGAGTGTGCCAAGGGCTCTCACTCTGTGTATCGTGTGACAGTGGGTCTCTGTGTTTGTTCCCATCTGCTGCAGGAGGAAGCTTCTCCGATGATGGCTAAGCAAGGCGCTGACCTATGAGTACAGCACAATGTCCTTAGGAGTCATTTTATTGCTGAGCTCCTTTAGCAGAGCAGTAGAGTTTGGTTTTCCCCAGGTCCCTGGCCTATCTAGTCTTAAGTTCTTGGCCACCAGAGCAGCACTGGGTATGGTTCCATCTCACGGAGTAGGCCTTAACTCAAATCAGATATTGGTTGACTGTCCCCCACGACCTTTGCTCGGCTATTGCACCAGCGTACCTTGCAGGAAGGTCACCCTTGAAGCTGGGTAGGTCCTTTGGGAACATGTGGCGTCCCATGCAGCACCATGTGTGCTAGGCACCAGTTCAACCTCTCTGTTTTCAATGAGTTGTGAAGGTGTTGTTTTCAACAATAGGACCAAGCTGTCTGCTGTGGGACAATGGTCTGTACCCTGCCACTTATATTTTAAATAAATGCTGATTGGCCAGTAGCCAGGCAGGGTGTAGAGACGGGACAATGAGAATTCTGGGAAGAGGGAAGCTTAGTCTGCAGTTGTGATCCAGCCACAGAAGAAGCAGGATGTGACTGCCTCACCGAATAAGGTACTGAGCCACATGGCTAACATAGACAAGAATAATGGGCTAATATAAGTTATAAGAGTTAATAAAAAGCCTGAGCTAGTGGGCCAATCAGTTTATAACTAATGTAGACCTCTGTGTGATTTCTTTGGGACTTGACTGCGGGAACCGGGCAGGACAGAAAACTCAGTCAACAGCTGTCAGTTTGTGGAAACCATCAACAGCCATGGCAATAGCCAAGACAAGGTCTCTTTCTGTAGCCTAGCTGTCCTGGAGCTCTCTATATAGACCAGGTTGACCTCAAACTCACAAGAGATCTGCCTACTTCTGCCTCCAGAGGGGTGGTAGATTAAATGCCCCCACCGGGCGGTGGTGGTAAACACATTTAATACTAGCACTTGGGAAGCAGAGGCAGGTGGATCTCTGTGAGTTCGAGGCCAGCCTGGTCTACAAAGTGAGTTCCAGGACAGCCAGGCTGTTACACAGAGAAGACAAACCCTGTCTTGAAAAACCAAACAAATAAATAAATAAATAAAGATTTACGAAAGGCCTGCATCCCGTGATCCCATGCATACCTATTTGTGGCTAATAATAATCTAAAAAATAAAAAGAGTTAAGAGCAAGGCTTCTACAGGAGCGGGGAGTGAGACACCTTCAGTCTCAAGGCCTCAGCATTTGCTCCTGAAAATTTCAGACTTGCTCAGCCCACAACCAGGTGAGCCAGTTCCCCAAATCGCCTACTCGCAGTGCACTGTCTGTCTGTCTGTCTGTCTGTCTGTCTGTCTGTCTGTCTCTCCTCTCTTTTCTCTCCCTCTCCCTCTCTCTGGAATCCTGACTGATCATGCCACCAGGATTCCAGAAAGCCACCAACCCAACAAACAAACCTCTTTGTTTCTGCCTTGGTCAGCTGGACACAGGGCCAAATAACCTTTCATCCCAGGGAGGCAGAATCAGGAAGACCAGAATATAAAGTCATTCTCAGCTACATAGCAAGCTTGAAAAGCTTGAAGCAGCCTGGGATACTTGTCACAAAAGCGACAGCAGGGCCAGTGAGAGGACCAGCGGGGTAAACCTGACAACCTGAGCTCATTCTGCAGAGCCCACCAGTAGCAGGCTTTTTCTTTTGGGTTACCAACCAGCTCCTAAGTCACGACATGGAGACTCATTAGTTTTGAATGCTCAGCCTAGTTTAGGCGCATTTCTGGCTCTTTTAACTTAAATTAACCTGTTTCTCCTTATCTACCTTTTGCCTCAGGGCTTTTTTTTTTTTAACCTTTTCTTACTTTCTTTCGGTCTCTAGGTCTGGCTGGCTGATGGTTGCCTGGCTTTTTGCCCAGGTGTCTCCCTTGTTTGCTCCTCATTTTCTTCTCTTGAGCCTAGATTTCTCCTCTTCTCTCTGCCCAGCAGCTCTGCCTGTCCTTTCTCCTGCCTTGCTACTGGCTGTTCAGCTTTTTATCAAACCAATCAGATGCCCTAGGCAGGCCAGGTGAAACAGATGCAGCCCATCTTTCCATAATTAAATATGACTCACAGCCTTACACCATTAAACAAACGCAGCAAAAACAAATGTAACACATCTTTGCCTGTAAATAATATTCCACAGCATCCACCCAAAGGTGAAAAGAGAGAACCAACTCCACGAAGTTGTCCCCTGGCCTCTACATGTGTGGCACGGCGTGCATGCACCCACCTACACAATCATAGACACATACTAACAATGATAGAATGTAAACAGCAAAAGCAAAAACAAAAGGAAGAAAGAAAGAAAAGGAGGGCTTAGTGGACGACTCAGTCAGTAAAAGCCAGGAGTAGTGACGCAGTGTAGGAGCCAGCATGATAAGCTAAGTATGGGCAGGTCGCTCAAAGGAAGTTCTTTACTTCCAACCAGTATCACCTGCCAGAGTAGAACTCGGCCATCGATAAATTTAATAAGAGGCCTGAGTCTCAGTAGTTTACCCTGAAGCAATGCCTGGCTGCAGGAAGAACCATAAGCTGAGATTACCTGAGCACCACCCAAAAACAGACCATCCAAAGGAAATGCTTAGCATTCCAACTGCTGTATATAGGATCACCTGCCAGCACACACTCACCAGGACACCCTAGACAAATGTCAGCCAATCAGGGGTCCTGAACCTAAGAAACCCCTCATGCCCACCTTTACTACTATAAAAACCCAACTCTAACTGAGCTCGGGGCTCTCCATTTATTCCAATACGTTGGACATGCAGAGAGACCGAATTTGCAAACTTGCATAAAATAAAGGCTCTTTGCTTTTACATATGGGACTTGGTCTCCTTGTTGGCTTTTGTGGATTTGGACATAACAACAGGCTTGAGGTTTGCAATCCTAGCACTAGGCAAATAGAAACAGGAAGTTCCTAGGGGCTCACTGACCAGACACATGGAGATTCCAGATATGAGATTCTGTCTCAAAATGAAGAAGAAGAAAAGGAGGAGGAGGAAGAAAAGGAAAAAGAAGAAGAGGAGGAGGAGGACGAGGAGGAGGAGGAGGGCGAGGAGGAGGGGGAAGAGGAGGAGGAGGAAAGGGAACAGTGCCTAAGAAACAGTGTGCATGCGTGTGCACACACACACTCATGAGAGACAGAGACACTTAGAGAGACAGGGAACAAAGAGTCAGGTGAGGGGCTGGAGAGATGGCTCAGCGGTTAGGAGCACTGACTGCTCTTCCAGAGGTCCTGAGTTCAATTCCCAGCAACCACATGGTGGCTCACAACCATCTGTAATGAGATCTGGTGCTCTCTTCTGGCCAGCAAGCATATAGACAGAACACTGTATACATAATAAATAAATAAATCTTAAATCTTTAAAAAAAAAAAGACTCTTAAAAAAAAAAGAGTCAGGTGACAGACTTGCTTCTGTTTAACCCACTGAGGCAGCATTTGAGAGGAGGCCTGACATGCAGAACAGTGAGTGTCCTGCACTCTGCAGGGCGAGCTCATGCACCTGACCTCCTGCCCAGGCCTCCCAGATGCCAGCAGTCCTTCTGCAGAGTGCCTCGGCCACCCTTCTCCCTGGAATTCCCAGACAGAGGAGGCTCAGGCTCTCTGCTCATCTGGGTGCCGGTCGTTCCTAGCAACTACCAAACCCATGGGCTGCGTGTGAGCTCCCACAGTGACCGCTAGTCTGTGTTTCTAGTCCAAGTGTCCTGGAGACTGAGTGTGTTCTGGAACTTCAGTGCACGACCTTGCTTAGCAGGGTGTGCTGAGCCAAAGTGTCCAGAGGGAAAGAAGCATTTATGAGTCTTCCTCCGGAACGTGAGGCTGGCTGTGAAGCTGCCCGGGTTGGACCGAGGTCCGGAGCCCTAAGGAGATTACTACAGCTGGCCTTGTATGTACAGAGCCCACTCTCCTGGGAGCCTCCAGCCTTGACGCCAGAGAAAGTTAATGTTTTTAATTAAACAACATATGGTGGTTTGGAAAGGAGCAGCACCATTAGGAGGTGTGGCCTTGTCGGAGGAAGTGTGTCACTGTGGGGGGTGGGCTTTGAGGGTTCATATATGCTCAAGCCACACCCAGTGTCTCAGTTCACTTCCTGTTGCCTGAGGAGCAAGATGTAGGACTCTCAGTGCCTTCTCCAGCGCCATGTCTGCCTGCGTGCTGCCGTGTCCCACCACGATGATAATGGACAGAACCTCTGAAACTGTAAGCTGTCCCATTAAATGTTTTCCTTGATAAGAGTTGCTGTGGTCATGGTGTCTCTTCATAGCAATAGAAACCCTAACTGAGACAACTTGTATCAGGAGTTTTTCACCGCAACTACCCCCCTAATTTATTCCTATGATACAAAGGAACCCAAGATGGGGCTAGAGAGACAGCACAGTGGTTAGGAGCTTCAGATGGATCTGGGTTCAATTCCCAGCACCCACATGGCAACTCACAACTGTCTGTAACTCTAGTTCCAGGGGATCTGGAACCCTCACACAGACATACATGCACACAAAATAAAATAAATAATTTTTTTAAAGGGCCCCAAGATGACAGCAGGATTTTTTGAAGTCATTTAAAAGGCAGAAGGTGGAGGCCCAGTGTGGCAGTGTGTGCCTGTAATCCAGGACTTGGGCAGAGGAAGCAGTTTAATCAGGGGTTCAAGGAAGTGGAGGCTGCCTCAAATATTGGGTGGACAGGGTCTTGGAAAGAAGGTCAGCAGTTAAGAGCAGGGACTGCTGTCACAGAGGACCTGATAGCAGCCACATTGCAGGATAGAAGAGTGTGTCAGATCATCAGGAACTGGAATTACAGATGGTTATGAGTCCAGTGTGGGTGCTGGGATTGAATCTAGGTCCTCCGCAAGAGTAACAAGTGCTCTTAACCACTGAGCCAACTCTACAACCCAAGATTTAAAAAAAAAAATTGTCTGTGAGAGTGTAGTTTAAAAAAAAAAAGCAAAAGTGGGTTGGGCTGGGATTGGTAGTGTGTGACTATAGTATGTGTAATCCCAACATAAAGGTGATAGAAACAGGAGGATCCCAAGGGGTCAACGGCCAGCTAGTTTAGCTCAATGGGAGAACCCATCTTCAGAAGATGAGGTGGCAAATCATTGAGGAAGACATCCACACGTGCGCACAGAAAAATACATCCACATGTGCGCACAGAGAAATACATCCACACGTGCGCACAGAGAAATACATCCACATGTGTGCACAGAGAAATACATCCACACGTACTCACAGAGGAAGACATCCACACACGTGCACACAGAGGAAGACTTCCACACGCACACAGAGGAAGACATCCACATGAACACAGAGGAAGACTTCCACATGTGCACACAGAGGAAAACATCCACACACACACAGAGGAAGACATCCACACACACACACAGAGGAAGACACCCACACACGCACACACAGAGAAAGACATCCACACGCACACAGAGGAAGACACCCACATGAACACAGAGGAAGACATCCACACGTGTGCGCAGAGGAAGACATCCACACGCACTCACAGAGGAAGACATCCACACACACACACAGAGGAAGACATCCACATGTGCACACAGAGAAAGCCATCCACACGTGCACACAGAGGAAGACATCCACATGTGTGCACAGAGGAAGACATCCACACGTGCACACAGAGGAAAACATCCACACGTGCACACAGAGGAAGACTTCCACACATACACACAGAGGAAGACATCCACAGGCACACAGAGGAAGACATCAACATGTGCACACAGAGGAAGACATCACATGTTCACACGGCACTGTGTGTACGGGGGACAAACCAGGCTTTGCGGTGCCTACCTGTCATCCAGCTCGGCTGAGGCAGGAAGATGGTGAGTTCAAGTGCAGCCAGGGCTACAGGACAAGAGCAGGATGAGTCTTTGATGGCAAAGAATTCAGAGATGCTGCTCACAGGCGATTCCCCAGTAGGGAAGTAAAATCGGAATCAGGAAGCAGACAAGATGGGATGAGCATTGTTGCTGGGTTGTCCTCAGCTCAGCCACCATAGGGGGGACTCTACAGACATCCCCTAAAGTCAAGAAGCCTATTGCACGTACCTTCTGTAGGCCTGAGGGGGTGGTTGCTGCAGTAGTTATAAACAGAAACCATCCAAGCAGAGCAGGGGTGACTTAAACCTGTCTGTGCTGTGTGCTGGGAATTGGGCTTAGTTCTCCACCATGGTGAAAATTTTACTAAGCCGAGTCGTGTCCCCAGCCTGCTTTCTCTTTCTCTCCTCCATCTAGGGTTTGTTTTTGTTTTTGTTTGTTTTTATTTTGGGCTGGAGAGATAGTTCGGTTGCTTGTTGCTCTTTCAGAGGACTCAAGTTCAGTCCCCAGCACCCACACTGGGCAGCTCATAACCGCCTGTGACTTCAGCTTTAACATCTCTCACACCCCCTTCTGGCTTCTGAGGGCACCTGAACACACGTGACACAGACACAAACAGACACAAAGATTTATAAAAACCTTTCAAAACACACTATGTGATTTCAAGGAAGGGGCTCAATCCTGCAGCACCTTGAGCTCCCCTTAGCTGGGCTGAACCCACACAATCAATGACTCTCAGTGTGAGGACATCAACCCACACCCATCCCCACGCTTCAGCTGATTTCCCCAGTCTCTGTCTCCCAAAGTCCCTAGTAAAAGTGAACCCTGGCTATGCCATTTTAAGTAGAAGGGGAAGGGGACAGGTCATGGAGGTTTGTGAAAATGAAGGCTTTGATCCAGGTCAAATGCTGGGTGAATGACAAAGTCCCACGGAGGAAATCCAGCTCTGTGATGTCATTGTACCATCCAGCATGGCCTCTGTGATGTCATCGTATCACCCAACAGGGCCTCTGTGATGTCATCATTATCATCCAGCGAGCATCTGTGATATCATCAGTATCATCCAGCAGAGCCTCTGTGATGTCATTGCATCATCCAGCAGAACCTCTGTGATATCATTGTATTATCCAGCAGGGCCTCTGTGATGCCATTGTATCATCCAACAGGGTCTCTGTGATGTCATCATATCATCCAGCATAGCCTCTGTGATGTCATTGTATCATTCAGCAGAGTCTCTGTGATGTCATTGTATCATTCAGCAGAGCCTTTGTGATGCCACAGTATCATCTAACAGAGCCTCTGTGATGCTATAGCATCATCTAACAGAGCCTCTGTGATGCTATAGTATCATCTAACAGAGACTGTGATGTCATAGTATCATCTAACAGATCCTCTGTGATGCTATAGCATCATCTAATAGGGTCTCTATGATGTCATCGTACCATCCATCAGGGCCTCTGTGATGTCGTATCCTGCAACAGGGCCTCTGTGATGTCTTTGTATCATTCAACAGGGCCTCTGTGATGTCTTTGTACCATTCAACAGAGCCTCTGTGATGCCATCATTATCATCCATCAGGGCCTCTGTGATGTCATCGTATCATCCAATAGAGCATTGCCATCATGTGCCTTTGAAGGCTCTGTCTTTTAATTATCACTTTTAATCATGGTAAAGCACCCACAACATAAACCTTGTCTCCTTACCCCGTTCAGGCACTAAATGCACTTGTCCTCTGTGTGGCCACCCCCACCAGTCTCTGGCAGTCCTGTGTTTTGTGTTCTCTCTCCCTCTTCCTCCTGCTCCTGCTCTCCCCCTCTCTGTATGCTGTGTGTGAAGACCTGTTCTTGTATGTGAACGTGGTCGCACAGTGAGGACAGCCTCCAGGGCTCAGTCTCACCTTCCATCTTGTGACAGGGTCTCAATCCTTTTTTTTTTTTTTTTAAATTGTGTATGAGTATATACTAGGGGCATGCATGCCACGGTATGTGTGTGGAGGCCAGAGGATGGATAACTTTTTGGGGTCCATTATCTCCTTCCATTCCTCCATGTGTTCCCAGGACCGAACTCGGATCTCCAGGCTTGCATGTCGAGCATCTTTACCCAGTGAGCAGTTTCACTCACAGGAGACAGGATCTCTTGTTTGCTGCTGTTAGTTCACGAGCCCCTGAGAACTCTCCTGACTCTGTTTTCCAACCTGTCGTAGGAGCACTGCGGTTGCTTGAACCACCATGCCCCGCTTTGTTGGTTCTCAGAATCTGAACTTGGCTCTTCATGTTTCCATGACAACCCCTGAGCCTCCTCTCCAACTCATCAGTCTTAAATTTTGGGGATTCTGGGGACCTTTCATGATGCAATCGTGGGGTTTTGTCCTTCTGAGTTTGGCCCAGGTCACTTACCATTCCACAGGTCTTAGGGTGAAGCAACATCCATGTCATGTCGTGTACCAGAGCACCATTCCTTTTTCAAACTGGACAGTTGTCATTGTATGGCTAGGCCACGCTTTGTTTATCCATTTGTTAACTATTTGAGTTATTTCCACCTTTCATACCACGGCTGTGGGCAGATAGATGTGTAAGTGTCTCTCGGAGGCTGCTTCGTTTAGGAAGCTGTGGCTATCCACATAACCATTGTCTTGTAGACTTCTGTGTAGTTTCCCCTCTGCTGTTTTGGAACCTGGGGCCCCACAATGCTGGAGTGAGTGCATCACTGCACACCCCCAGGCTCTATATAATTGCTTCTCACTTCAGAGTCTCTCTGAGCTGTTTGTGAGCACAATGGGTGTGGGCTTAGGGCCTTCACCTCAGACACTGCTTGAGAATGTCTGTGTACCTGTCTCTTCTAAATGAGGAAATGGAGGCATAGAAAGGGTAGGAATCTTATAACTCACCAGGCAAGTTTTACACCCAGCTCATCTGATGTCCTAACCCAATCACACCATCATTTCACCATAATCATCATCCGGGTAGGCAGAACCACCATCTCACAGCCCACATAAGTGGAGCTGAGGCTCGGAAAGCCCTTTTCCTTGATGCCTACAGTGAACGTTCGATATTGAGGCCAGCTGTCATGAACCTCCCTCCCTTTCACTGTCCCTTCAGATGTGGGCAAGCTAGGGCTTTCCTTTTTCTGAATCCAGCCCCAGGCAGCCATCCCACAGCTCAATAGCGACACTGTGACATCACAAGCTCAGAGAGTGAACTGTCTGCTCAGCCCTGAATGAAGCAGACAAGAGGAAGGTTAGGAGCCAGGGGGGCTAAAAGCCCCTAAAAGTTTAAAGCAACCCTGCCAAATGGCTGATTGGCCCCACTGAGGTTAGTCTAATCAATTATTAAGCAATACTTTAATATTTTAAGAGTTTGCTCAGTCACAGAGAAATGAAAGCATTTCATGATTTTTTTTCTCTTACATACATCCAAAAAAAAAAAACCTAAAACAAATGTAGATATAGTAGAATCTTTTCTCTATATCCTGTCATTTTTGCCTTGGAATCTCTTGTTTTCCCCACCACAGTAGAGCCTCAGTGGGTGCTGAGGAGACACTGGTGAACAGGGTTCTGATGGCCTAACTGTCAAAAGTCCACCTGAGCTGCTCCTAGCTTACTAACTGTGATGTTTTCATGAGAGTGGCCCCTATAGACTGAGATGCTTGAATACTTGCTTCCCAGTTGACGGAACTGTTTGGGAAGGATTAGGAGGTGTGACCTTATCATAGGAGGTGTGTTAGGGAGTGAACGCTGAGATCTCAAAAGCCCACACTGTTCTCAGTTCTCTCTTTCTCATGCAGAAGGTAAGCTCTCAGCCAGCACCACGCCTGCCTACCTGTTTCCGTGCAACCTTCCATGAGGGTTATGGACTCACCCTCTGAACTATAAACTCCAATAAGTTGCCTTGGTGATGAGACATCTTCCTTGCAATAGATGAGTAAGATACTGGTGCCACCACAGTCTGTCCTCAGACCTCTGGAGCCAGGTCACATGGGCAATGCCAGGCATCTCCTCCTTGACCTACCACTAACCATTCTCCTCTCCTCACCTGCTCTATAAGTCCAATCGTTCCCACCTATTCACCCACCTATTATCCACCCACCCATGCACCTACACAACCACCCGTCCATCCCTCTACCCATCCTTCCACACTGACCCATCTACCCACCGTCTATATCAGTCCATCCACCACCCACCCATTTGTTCACACACCCATAGATCCATTGACCTGTCTACATACTCACCCATCTTTCTACCCACCCCTCCATCTACCTACCTATCTATCCACCCACCTACCCATCCACCACTGTAGTGGCATTTCAATTGTATTTTAATAAATAAAGACTGGGGGCTGGAGAGATGGCTCAGTGGTTAAGAGCACTGGCTGCTCTTCCAGAGGTCCTGAGTTCAATTCCCAGCAACCACGTGGTGGCTCACAACCATCTGTAATGAGATCTGGCACCCTCTTCTGGCGTGTGGGCATACATAGAGGCAGAATGTTGTATACATAATAAATAAATAAATCTTTAAAAATAAATAAATAAAGACTGCCTGAAGATCTAAGAGTAAAACAGTCCCACTGGCCAGCCTTACAGACCAGGTTAGGGTAACACACACCTTTAATCCCAGTAGCCACAATGATGTGCACCTTTAATCCCAATAGCCATACTAGTTGCCATAGAAACTGGGTGGTGCATGCTTTTAATCCCAGTGCTGCATGCCTTTAATCCCAGCCCTAGAGAGGATTATAAAATGGGGAGTTTGGGGCAGTTCTCAGACACAGTCTCATTCTGAGATTCTGGGAGGCAGGATCACCATTTCAGATTAAGGTCAAGGTAAGAGTCAGTGGCTGGCTGTTTCGCTTTTCAGATCTTCAGGTTGAACCCCAATTTCTCTCTGAGTCCCTATTAATCATGTTTCAACCACCCACTCATTCTTTAACACATCTACCTACTACCCATCTATCCATCCCATCCATATATCTATCCATCCATCCATCCGTCCATCCACTTATCCACCTATCTATCCATTGGCCTGCCTACCTACCCACCCGCTTATCACCTATCCATCCATCATCCATGTATTGAACCACCGCCCACCGGACATCTACCGTCCACACTCCGATCCATCCACCTGCTCTCCCATATACCTGCTATCCATTTATTCATTGACCCAGATACCCACCACTAATTCATCCCCCTACCAGGCATCCATCTACCCAACCCACTGTGAAGAGGTCCTGCATTCCAGGCAGCGTCCAGCACTTCCTGCCTGCCCATCTTCCAGGGTCTCAGTTAGGGTTCTGTCATGACCATAAACAACGTGGGGAGAAAAGGGCTGATTCAGGTTTAAAACTCTCAGGTCACTGCTAAGGGAAGTCAGGGAAGGCACTCAAAACAGGGTCGGAACCTGGAGGAAGGAGCTGTCCTTGAGGCCCTGGACAAGTCCTCTTACTGGCCTGGGCCTGCTCAGTTTGCTTTCTTCCACACCCCAGCACCAACCTACCCAGGAGTAGCACCACCCACAATGAGCTGGGCCCTCTCATGCCAATCACTCATTTCAAAATTGCACCACAGGCCAATGGGGGGGGACATTTTCTCAATTGAGTTTCCCTCTTCTCAAAGGACCCCCTGTGTCTAGCACAGGGGGTCAAGGCTTTGTGACATTTCCATGAATTATTCAAAATCATTTATCTTGTTTACATCATACATCCTAATTAATGCAGACCTTCAAGACTATTTTGTGTTTGCAAAGTTTTCTGCAATGGTGGCCACCACTTTAAAGTCCGTTGATCTCTGCCTTCCAACCCAGCTTCTCTCGCTGTCCACTGGGGTTCCCATGCCCCCTGGCTTCTGCTCCTGGTGGTGGAAGTCTTACCACATAGTACAGACACAGGAACCAACTTTTCTAAACTCCAAGCCTCATCAGCCGATGGCATTTTGTAACTGATTTGCCTCTGTACAATTCACAGGTGACTAACGTGGCCCACAACTCCTAAGCTGTTGCTGGCAACGCATTCTGTTGCTGCCGTTGTGAGGTTTATCTGATGCGCGCGTCACTGCGAGTGGGTGGATGTGAGGTAGGAGCCTCAATACCCAACCCAACAGCTGAACTGGCTCTAAGCCTTTCCTACGTTCCTTGGGTTTGATAACAGGGTTTGCTTTAGCTCCTCAGTCGGGGGATCTGTATATCCTAAAGATGGTCCTTGAAATATTTATCAAGAAGAAGATCTATTTTTAACTGGGGCTGATTTCAGTTCTATTATTCATACAGCCTTGCAGGGCAGGCCTCATGCTTTCGTGCTTGTGAGAGTGTAACAGAGCAGAGGCAGGGCTGCAGCCAAAGCCTGGGGCCCCTGGGAGGGCAAGGGGTTTCCAGCGGGGCGGGGCAGGTGAAGAACAGCAGCTTGATGTTACTCCCTCTGGATCTCCCAAACCTCCTTCCTTGGTCGGGTCACTCTGCCCTCATTTTAAAAACAGTGTTACCTCCATCCTCTGCCAGCCGTGGAGGCTCCCCCTTCAGAGAGATGGGCCTGGGTCACCAGAAATCGCCCAGGGTGGCCCCTCCCAGCCTGCGTAGCACAGGGTGAGCCACCCCTATTAAAGAAAGCACCTGCTTCCCTCGCGGGCTCCCGCTGGCAAGGTCTGGAAAAACAAGCTGGAACCTGTCAGAAGCGGAATAAGCACACACTTTGTTACCCGCTGAGCCAGGGAGGACAGCTGGTGAAGATGCCAGAGGGATGGCCTGCTGAGGGGCACGGCTGGGAACCCTATGCCCCCCCCCCCGCTGCGAAATCTCTGGATACAACTCTAATGAGCATCCGCTCACCTGGAGCTGGAGCGGAAGGAGGCCTCCTGCACAGACTGAGCAGGGGAAGGGTGGAGGAAGGGACTTGCTGAGGTCAGGACAATGAGGGAGGATCCTGCACCCTGGGACAGATCTGGGATCCAGGGCAGGCCCCTTCACCATTCTTGGCTTCAGAGTTTGGGCTGAAAATGGGAACCCCACTAGCCCATGCCTCCCGGACATTGCTAAACTCAAGGATATTCTGTCCTTACTTCTTGTCTTTCTGTCCTATGGGCCAGAGGGCAGAGGATGGGCAGACATACAGTCTCATCTGGCGCCAGGCCGGTGCCTGAGGTACCCTCTGAGTTCATCCCCCAGGAGCCTCTGTATCTTGCAGTAAGTACTGTTTGTGATTGCCACCCTGCAAGTGAAGGGTCCATCCTCAGAGATCCCTGGTTCCTTCTCACTCACACCAGGGACAGTGTTTAGTCAATGCTGACACAGGCTCTGGCTCCCCAGGAACAGCTCAGATGTCCAGCGTACCATATGGGGTCCCACTGTCTTGGGATGTCCTTTCCTATTCCTGGGGGTTGGCAGAATGGGAAGGGACTGGAGAGGTACCTGACTCCTAGCTTAACTCCTCCGTGCCAGCCAGACCTGGGTTAAACCTAGGTGGTTGATAAAGTTGAAGGTCGCAGACCATCAGGTGCACACGCAGGCAAGGAAGATGGGCACTGGACACGTAGGTTAGCCCGTGGGCCTGTGTAAAACCCAATTAGGCAGGCTGTGGAGGGAGCTGAGAGTCTTCTGGCCTCAGGGAAGGTGGCTGGGTCAGAGTGGCTTGAGCTGCCTGGCTCTGGTTCGTCCTGACCTACCTTCCAGCTCCTGGGGCTTAGATCCTCAGCAAACTTCAACCCGACAGCAGGAGGCAGGAGAATGGTACAGAACCTTCCTGCTTAGCACAGATAGAGACGGGGAAGGGGACGCATTCACCCCGCTTGGGGACCTCCTCAACCGCCCTAATTTCTGCTTCTCCCTGCTCTGTTCTTAAGGAACTCAGAGGTGGAGCAAACCCTTAGACACAGACGGTGTGGCCCCCCTCGCTCCTAAATATGACCCTCCCCCTAGAGACCCCCTCCTCCATGGCTCCAGCACCTCCCTTCATAGTTCCTCACTCCTTCCTGCAGTGTCCTCGCTGAACTGGCCCCCTTCTTCCTCAGCAGCTCCCCATGGATGCTTCCAGATCACTGTCTTGTCTGCAGCTCAGAGGCTCCCTGTAGCCTCCTGGGAAATACCCAAGCACGTCACCCTGCTCAGCTCCACAAGGTCACAGCTGAGGGAGGGTCTTTGGTGAATGCTTGTACAGTTTCGGTTGTCCCCAGTTGTCCCTGCTACTGCAGAGCAGAAAATCTTCTTTAGTCCAAGTTACACTTCCCCACTGAGGTCTGTAACCAGGCAGGGTTCTAGTCCCCTTGCTCTAGGGTGAGGTTAGACTTCCATGGGTAGCAGGAGAAACCTGCCCATGGGACTTCACCGCTTATGAGGGACAATCTTGACATGATTTGGCTGAGGGCTTTGGTACTAGTTGCTCTCAGATTAGCTCCCAGGAGCCAAGGCCATGGGCATCTATATCCACCTTGTTCACTGGGGACAGGGTGGTGAAGTCTACTGCAGCTCACTCTAAAGGACACTGCCTCTCCTTGGCCCACACATACCTTGGATGCCCTTATCTGCATGCCTGTGACCAGGTAGAGTTAAAGGAAATAGGGTGTGGGGTCTAGCACTTGTCAGTGACCTCTTGGCTTCCTCCCTAGGTCTGTGTTGTATGCCCGAGGCAGCCTGCCCCCCTCTACAACTGGCCCCTTGTTGTAGAGCACAGAGTCTCCTGACCCAGACACAGAGCAGGAGATTCCCCTCCCTCCCCATCTTGGCTGAGTGCTGCCTTGCAGTGTGCCAAGGTGCTGGGGTGAAAATGCTGTGCAAAGCCTCAGACGGACAAGTTATTGCCTTCATTTATGTCTCTCTGTGGAGTGACTTGAGGCTTCCCAGTAGCAAAACACTTCAGAGACAATCGAAAGCAGCCAGGGTCTTGGCCACAGGA